>JANJGK010005124.1:0-51002 GCA_039081455.1 Macrobrachium rosenbergii
AAAATGGAGAAAGACAACGATTGTAGATTTGCTCTCCCTTGGGAAAGGTTTGCGTTTCTCTATAACGTCATAATTATGAGATCTCATTAAACATCCCCTCCATTGAAAATCAATGACACATATAAATTGGATGATGAGTCTCTCTCATAGTTGTATTGACATATTCCGTTTATTGTCAAAAGATTTTTCAAATCCTGACGTTCTCTTTGGGATCAGAAAAGGGGAGAATAATGGGTGTGGTAATGACCTCTGTAAAGAGAGCCGTAATAACCATCGGTCATTTTTCAACGTTATTGCACCAAAAGAGAAATACTGCAAGTCCTTATGTCTTCATGCTTTACTTTTAATCATATTACGTCATATTGTAATGTAGTAATGCCTCTCTCAAGTGCAGTATATCAGTGTCAGAAAACAGCGACTTCATGCTCAATGACCCCACAATTACCGCCACCGTGAACGAGTCTTACCGACCCTCGCTAGACGCTAACACACTCGGCTACTTAAGGAGCCTTTCGAGACATTTTTGCTCTCTGACACTTTAACCACATCGTCCTTCCCATGATGTTGCGTATGAGTGAGTATTATTTCTTATAGATATAGATCTGGAGTACCTTAAGTCCACTAATACTTTGTCTCACTTGTAAAAAATACCACATGAAACACACCTGCATATCAAATACTAGGAACGAAGTTGGTAGAAAGATGCTTGAATGTGTTGGCAAACGAGTTAGTCTGCTTCACTGCGCAGCTCTTGCTTTTGGCAACAGCACTTCAGCCTGCTCTGTTTGGACCATAAATTTTAATAGAACATTTGCTTGTATGGCCAATAGTGCTATACATGAGGTAGTGAATATAACCCTGCCTGAATACCGACCGAGTCTAATCCTCTGGTATGGAATTAGATAGTAGAGTGATGTGACTATCAATGATGCACTGGGCACATTTATTACGAGGAGGTAACAGGACTTCATAAACATCAGGTGAGCGAGTTCAAGAGTCGAAAATGGACTAGATTCTTAGCATCGGCATGAGCAATTTATACAGGTCAGAGAGCGATAGTGAAACGAATTTCAAAACAGATCTAGGTTCTTCAAAAATGTCAGAGGCAACGTAAAACAATACTTGTATAAAAACAAAGTTAAATTTGAAAGCAAAGAAAGACATGGTAAAAGAACTTAAAGCATCCAGAGAGAGAGAGAGAGAGAGAGAGAGAGAGAGAGAGAGAGAGGAGAGAGAGAGAGAGAGAGAGAGAGAGAGAGAGAGAGGGGTTGGTATGAAAAAAATGTAAACTTGTATATTACAGTCTGATATTATAAGGTCTTTATACTCTTAGATCAATTGTACATTACACTTTAGAATGTACTGAAAACTTATATCACAGAAAAGTACTGGTAACATTTTCATATGAACATTTTCATTTTTATTTTGTGAGAAGTGAACTAAATCTACTTACAAAAAAATTAGCATGCTTAGCGGATGTGCAAGTGGCATCATCAGAAAAGCTGAAAACGTGAAATGTTCTAAATTCTGTGGAGAGCATTTTGAAAGCAGCCAGTTCAGTGATCCTAGTGACAGGTTTAATTTGACAGAATGTTCCTTACAGTAATGATACTATGTTTATTATTTGACTATGGACTTGAACTGTTATTGGATTATTTCTAATATTTCTTATATAATGGTTGCATGCATAATTTTTTTTAACGAACCTACATCATTACTAATCCTGGCATAATAATGAAGAGCATTATGCTATACGTTTATATTTATAGTAGTTTGAGGAAAAGCCGCCCAGGACGTCATGTTATTCCAATAATTGTGAATGCTCAAATGCACCATCACGGATCAGCACTACAGCCTCCTGTATAGCAAAGGAAAGAAAAATGAAAACTTGATTAGCACTAATATTTTCTTTACCTGACATCCTCATACTCCTAGTGAAATAAATAAAAAATGACAGATATATCGTATTTATATAGAAAATAGGTTTTCTATGAGGATTGTTTCGTGGTGGTCTCAGAGAAGTCGGGTTTAAGAAAAGAGGGTAAAAGAGGGTCGATTGAAAATAGACCAGGGTTAAAATCTTTGTACAAGTAATTAACATTTTGTACAGGATATTTCTTTAGCTTGTCTTTAGCAGGGTTTATTTTGTCGGCCTTTGACCAATTAATACGGTGCGCAGAGTAAACTAATTTGCTGGCCTTTATAATGCTGTCTTATTTCTACACAAAAGCCTAAAGATTTTTGCCATAAGAAAAATAAGCTTACACAATTCGTCTTTTTCTTGCAAGTGCTCTCGCTTTTCCAGGATGTTAAGGCCCCCTTTTCCACGCCACCTATTCAGCATTTTCTAATAACACTTATGAATTATACGCAGCTTTCATCAATCTGTTCGACCATTCAGTTCCTACGATCACACCATTTCAAGAAACTGATACATTCATCCACCGACGATAACATTCAAGTCACTTTCGCGTATTTTCCAATTTTTCATCCTTCCAGTTCTTCTTGTGCCTAATATACTTCATCCCATCAGCTTGAACACCCTTTAGTTCATCAAAGTGAATATAAACGGTTTGCCTTCACGCAGAAAGATGGATCTTTATTCCTCTTATACACTTTTACCTAGGATCCCATTGATGTTGTTGAATTGAGGTATGTGTGTGTTTGAAAGATAAATAATCGGGAGGATTCAGACTAAAAATTTTGTAATGGTTTAGAAAGCAGTGAAAAATATCTAATACCATTGGAAACAGATTTGTCCATATTCATAGCTTTTAGGTCTATGAAATAAAAATTATAGTAACCCAAATATTTTACTTCACCATTTGAACAGAGTTTATTCCAGGGCTTTGGAAAATCCACCGCTAATGTATGATATTTCGATATGATTTATGAGAATCTATGTATATTAGATTAACAACGAAACCCACCTGCCCTTTGATCTATTAATGTCTGATCAGACTCTAATTTTATTAGATACTTTGGAATAAATTCACACTGATTACGTGGCTGGCACATAGTATTATTACTAGTTAATGGAGATTAACGTGTAAAATCAAATTATGGCAGTTAATTTTCAAATGAAATGGAAGTTGATACACACACACACACACACACACACACATACACACACACACACACACACACACACACACACACACACACACACACACACACACACACACACACATATATATATATATATATATATATATATATATATATATATATATATATATATATATATATATATATATATATACATACACATACACACACACACACACACACACACACACACACACACATATATATATATATATATATATATATATATATATATATATATATATATATATATATATATATATATATAAATGTGCCTGTGCGTTTATGTATGCATGCATATCAGCCATAATTTTCCTATTTGTAACATTGATTCTTTTAATTTACCCCATTATTTGATCCAAAGGTGTATTATTTGAAGGCAAAAAGGGGCTACAGCATATTAAGGTGAAATTAAATTCACCTTAGATTTTTTAACCTCCTCTTTATTACTTGTGGTTTACAGTAACGACAATTAAAAAAAATCAAGAACTTTTGATGCAAGTGATTTTAAATAGTGCTTGAAAGATCATTTTTCTTGAAACCCATTTCAGAGGTAAATGTCACCAAGAGAAAATACAGGTATAGTTACAAAAACCTTTGTATATAATTTTTTTAAGAAATTGTTAATTTATTTAGCTGCGGTAACCGCTTAAGAATTCCGTCTGAAAGACAGTTATAGTTATTTCTTTGGAAATGGTTTTGCCACCCTATATGCGAATAATAAATAAAAATAAATGGACAAAATGAGTGAAGAAGAATCTGCAACCTCATATTCATTCTCATAACTGGTAATGTAAGTCAGACGTGACATGCATTTTTGCTAATGCTCCTTTAAGCAGAATTTCAACTTTCAAAAAAATCAAATATTCATTTCACTGACTTTGGAATCCTTCTTTATAAAAGTCTAATTGTTTAAGCTGTCGAATCACTTGTGACAGTCAAACTGAAGGCAAATATTAGCAGCCTTGAAGTTTTAAAGGTAATGAAAATGTGGTGCAACCAAAGTCTTAAACATCCGAGGAAAAAGGAATCAGTATAAAGTCATTTACTTTTCTGATGAGAAATAACAATACATTTTTAAAATGCACTCAATATGTGTTCCTATGCATTCTTAAACCATTGACCGTAAGGGCTCCTTTTGTGGAGTAATCAATCAAGAAATTCACACACTGGTAAACGGGAATTGGCTCTCTAAAGATGCAATCAATCACCGAAATAGGGATTCGTGGATCAATACTAACCCACCTCAGATAACTGACATAAAAAGAGATGAATTACTGTAAAAAAATAAAACACAAATAAATGACAAAAGAAACCTCCAGTCACAGCAATTCTTTTATTGAAGTGGTCAGAGATACAATTATAAAAGCGAGGAAGGAAAAAAATGTAAAAAAAAAAAAAAAGGCGAGCCTGTTGGAACAGGCTCCGCTGGAAGATATGAATTTACCAAGATATTTGTTGGAATATTGTTCTAACGAATACCCTGGTTAAAAAAAAATGATTGACGAAACATGCGAAGGTGGAGATGAAAAAAAAAATATATGGAAGTCAGAACTACAGAAAAGTGAAAGCTGTTGGAAAATTTGGGTGAATTCAAGATTATTAGATATATATATATATATATATATATATATATATATATATATATATATATATATATATATATATATATATATATATATATATATATATATATATATATGTGTGTGTGTGTGTGTGTGTGTGTGTGTGTGTGTGTGTGTGTAGGATGGAATACCAATTAGAAATTAGGAACAGATTTGATGTTTTACAACTGCTAAATGAAGATGAAGAAATGGGACTTAGGAAAATTATGGGAATAAAATTAATTGTTAAAGAAGCATATGTGAAAGTCATCGGGTACATGGAGAGCACATGTAACGAGCACCGCTTTGACGAGGACTGCAGAGCAATGGCGGATACAACGAGACAAACATTATAGAATTCTTCCAGAACAGGAATAATCAGGCACTATGAGAGAACTTCAGGGAGAAAAGAAGGGTAACAACGACAAAAATCTGAAGAGAGAAGAGAGTTTCTTTAAATAACGAACTGGATGACATGGACAGAAACATGATAAATGGCGTGATAAGGAAAGGCTATAGGGGTATCAGGAAAATAAAGAATGGATACCAAGCAAGAAGCAGAACAGTGAAAGATGCCAATGGAAGTATTATGATACTGAAGAACAGAAGCCAACAACATGGGAAACAGTCAACATTATCTCGGCTAATTATAGAGGGATTACACTCCTGCCAGCCTGCTATAAGGCACTATCCAAAATTATAGAGGATAGATTAGTACCTTACATGAAGACAGTATTGGGCGAATATCAGTGTGGATTCAAAAAAAGAAGATCAACAATTGACAAGATTTTTATTATTGGGCAGATAATGGAAAAACACTGGGAGTATAATAGAGATGTGTGACAGCAATTTTAGACTTTAAACAAGCATATGGTAGCATCCATAGACCATCAATGCAGAATATTATGAAGGAATTCAGTATACCAGAAAAGCTTTTAAGCTTAGTGAAAGTATTCTACAGGAATAGTAATAGCTTTTCCAGGTGGGAAGGAAAAGGACGGAATGTTTTTAAATTAAAACAGGTTCGAGACAGGGATGCCTTCTATCTCCAATGTTATTTAATCTCATTTTACAAAAGACAATGCAGAGTATCGAGGAAGTTGAGGGTGAGCTCATCTTGGGAGATACAAATGCCAAAGCCCTTTCACTTGCAAATGATGTTGATTTCACAGATACAGATATACAAAATCTACAACGTTAGCATATGCCATTCAAAGAAACTGCTGCCAGACTAGGGCTAGAGACCAGTGAAAGTAAAACTAAAATGGTGAGATTGTCAAGGAACAACAAACAACAACAACAACAAAATATGGTAGATGTCGAGAACATGTGGGAATTTAACTATTTAGGAAGAATGTTAACATCCAGAAATGAGATGGAGAGAGAGATTCTGACTAGAACAGATTTTTTTTCTATCTAAACATCTTTTAGAGAGAAGGAAACCACAAGGTCTACCAAATTAAGAATTCATAAACCATTATCAGGCCGGTAGTACTATATGCTTGTGGAACCTGGACGCTAACTAAATGTCAAGAACAGACACTACTGGTATCTGAAAACAGCAGTTTTCGCAGAATAACAGGTCCCATTTATGATAAAAATGAAGGTGCTTGGAGAAGAAGGCACAACGAAGAAATAAGATATTTATCCAGACAACCGCTAGTAACTGGCTATGTAAGATCACAGAGGATTCACTGGACAGGACATGTGGTTAGAAAGGAAGAGGGCAGAATGCCTGAAGTGGTTATGGAGGGATCAGTAGAAGGGAGAAGAAGGGTGGGTCGACCGAGGATGAGATGGAAAGATAACGAGTTAAGAGATCTAAGAGAATTATTAGGAGTGGAGGATCCTAAAAATAACTGGAGAGATGCAGCACTCAACAAGGGAACGTGGAGAGGTTTTGCACCAGACCTCTCCACGTTCCCTTGTTGACTGCTGCAAATACAAACACACACACACACACACACTCACACGCACACACACACACACACACAAATATATATATATATATATATATATATATATATATATATATATATATATATATATATATATATATATATATATATATATATATATATATATATATATATATATGTAGTTAAAGCACAAGCCAAGGGATAATACTGTAATACTATTGTAATTTAAGTTGGCCTTGAGATTAAGTGGCTCGCTGCTTGTAAGTGCAAGAGAAACAAGAAATAGTAGGTCGCCAGTGAGACATAGTTAATACAAATTAAGGGGTTTATTTATTCATAGAACAGCTCAGAATTAACTACAATTAACTTACAAAGGGGCTCACAATTCAATGATGAATAATTATAGTGGAAAACAAAATTAATTATAACTAAAATGACCAAGGAAAATTAGAACCAGCTTCAAATGGGTTTTCTAAGAGAACGGTATCCCAAATTAAACACTGATAGCTGTTGTTTCGCAAAGGGGCTTAAACGTAGCGAATTGGCGAACGGGTAACAGGGATGCGAAGGCAGATTCGATTGCACACGTGGAATAGTATCTCCTGAAATGCAGAGAGAGCTTCGTTGATTATTTAAATTAACATGCAGGCCTATCAAGGTAAGTCAACAACGTCCAAGGCTACAGTAGGCACTTCAATTCACTTATTAATTCACTTAAATTCACTTATTAATTTCAACATGGGTAACTTATTAAGCAAAGGGACATTAAATTACTGAAATGCCAGCTGTATAGATTTATATAAAAGGATAACTTTAAGCTAGGAAAATGAGAGAATTACAGAAAATAGACTTGGCAAAAATCACCCCCCCCCCCAAAACCAGACATAACTGATGGACGTAAGATCTCCTCTCGTAGTTCTAGAGCGAGGTTGAGTCCCAGTTAGCTCTTATGATTGCCTTCACTGCAGTCGAGCATCTCCCAGTACAATTCACTCTCTCTCTCTCTCTCTCTCTCTCTCTCTCTCTCTCTCTCTCTCTCTCTCTCTCTCTATCAGAGATGTTGGCTTCGTAGCTCTATGCCAGCTTCTGACGCCCGGCTTCCTTCCCAGGGCATTCGCTGACCTATCTCAGGTGGCATGACTGGCTGGTGGCCAGTTCGATCGCATCTTTAATGGTGTGATCTGGAAAGAGAAGGAATTTGCGACCAACATAAAGGCGAAAACAGAGAGGCTAGGCAAAGGCTTAAGGTGTGGCAGAACAATAGGAAGAATGTAGCGGTAGGGGAGCAGAAGGTCCGGGCCATTTCCTGCCGATTTTGGACCTGGAAAACTACCCGTCTCACTCCTTTTTCTTTGGTTGTTTCTATGCTCTCAAACAATGTTTCATTTTAAAATGACAGAATGCCTGAATCCATAACTATACATTTAGAAATATATATATATATATATATATATATATATATATATATATATATATATATATATATATATATATATATATATATATATATATATATATATATATATATATATATATATATATATATATATATTATATAGTCACACACACACACACACGCACACACACACACACACACACACACATATATATATATATATATATATATATATATATATATATATATATATATATATATATATATATATATATATATATATATATATATATATATATATATATATATATATATATATATATATACATACATACATACATACGCACACACACGTATGTATGTATGTATACTGTATAAAGCTTTTCCAGGTGGAGGGATGGCACCAGAATGTTTTTCAGGAATTCTTTCATATTCAGTCTTTATCCCCACCCTTTTTCATCAGGCCAACAGACGCAGCATCTCACACCTTAGTTCACTGCATTAATCAGATGAAGATTGTCGGACACGATGCATGTCATACATTTGATCAACATTAATATATTGAGATTTAATTAAACCTTGGATTTTGATTATAGAAATATCATTCAAAGACCTAATATTGTTTGTGATTATACTCAGCATAACTGTAATTAGTAAGCGAAACATTAACAGTAGCCATATATAGTTACGGTTCAGCTAAATCTTTCCAGAGGTAACTGAGGGCATCTGTAGAAGTTTACTTCCCCGTCCGAACCCTGCGATACGCTGACTCCGCCTAACGATCCTCAGTTATATAAAGGGTTCCAGTGAAGCCTCTCAGTCTGTAGACTGTAGACGTGTAGGAAAGGTGAAGTTCTTAGTAAGGAAACCATTCACTGGATTATACTATCTTAATGATAAAGGCTTTGCTTTTGTATTGTCTCTGCACTTTACGATTAGGATAAAGACAAGTGGGATGATGTTTCATGGTTCTACGACAATAACTGTTCATTTATAGCTTTTACAATAATTATTGATAAATCATAGTTGTTGGAATCAGCGATATTTTGCAATCACTTCCAAATTTATTGAAGCTTATCATCATTAACACAACTGACAGTATTATATTACTATCGCTACAACTATGAATATGGGTATTTTTTTTTTTTTTTTACAATCGCTATGACTTATATCTTCTTTTTTGAAAAATTTTGGACTAAAATGTCTTTTAGCTCATTTCAGTGACATAACAGCGATACCTGCAATTTGCAGTTGTTAAAACGTTCTAATATCTGTCATGAAAAACTTTATTTCAACTCAGCAAATCTGCAATTATTCCATTTTTTCATTTGTCGTAAAGAAAGAGGAAAGAATTAGTTACATTATATACTAAAGTTCTAGAGAATTATAATCTATATAAAAAAAAAGGTGCTTATTACCGAGCAGGAAACATGACACTGTCTTATTCATGATTTTAAATCACCTCCAGCTTTGTTTATTTCTAATTTCAGAAAACTGCCTCATTGCTATTTCGCAACATTCTCTGTTTTGATAATCAAAGCCGTTTCTTTTATTTTTTTAGAGATATATTTTCTTTTTCAAAGCAATATTTAAAAAGCACTTTCTTTTAGCAACGTTTTATTAATTCACTTTCATCATTCCGATGATGCTGAAAGACCACTTTCATTTACACAGGATTCACGGAAGCATTTGGCAAAACTTCTTTTGGAGCTTATTAGTCATTCTTTGTCTTCATTCTAAAATAATTTGGAAAACATTTGTTTTCGGTTCTATAGGAGTTCTCTTGTATTCTGCTAAATTTACCAACACTTATAAAAGTTTTATTTCTAATTTGCCATTACGGAATATGAACATTCGTAAGAACATGAATGCTATTTTGAATTCCTTTACATAATGTTGTACTTTAATTTATCAATTCTCTGCTTATAACAGATCAATATTCACTTCCCAAAATGAGGTTGTTCCAAATAATGTCTCACGTATCTCCATTAATGTTTGCATTGTCTAATTTCCCTGTTCATGATCCCTTTGCGCTACTTTTGCAGTGTCGTCCGGAAACCTTTTAGCATAAGAAGTCCTGTTTATTAATGACTTTGGTATACCTTTACTCGATTTTACAGTGTTGTGTAAAATCGATTGCCAGCGCTTTTATTGTGAAACGTTTTCATCGGTCATGAGTTAATTCTGAGGCAGATTTGTAAGCTTATTATGTTTTAATGGCATTCGATATCTATTATATTATTTGACTTCATTCTATCAATGATCGGTTTCGTAAATTCTGATTCATCCTTTTCATTTTTATTGTAGTCTCTTGTTGAACAAAATTTGCTTCCCAGAAATTATTATTATTATTATTATTATTATTATTATTATTATTATTATTATTATTATTATTATTATTATTATTATTATTATTATTATTATTATTATTATGAAATGTACAATAATGTAATATTTGAAGGTTCTATATTCTCCCTGTTATATACACCTTTATGAAATGAACAATTTACAAAATACTGCTCTCGGTTTATGGTAGCTCTTACTATCATCTTCAGAGTATCTTTTTTGTCCTGTTAGCAACATCAATGTTCGTTGACCAGCTATCACCATCATCATCAGCAACTGATCTCAAAGTAGATAAGACACGAAAACGAGTTGATCAAACAAAATCTTTATGGTAAGATGCAAAAACACACACTCTCTCTCTCTCTCTCTCTCTCTCTCTCTCTCTCTCTCTCTCTCTCTCTCTCTCTCTCTCTCTCTCTCTCTCCGTCTTCCCATGGTAAAATAAATACAAGTCAGTCCACGCAAAAAAGAAATAAATAATGAATGAATTTAAATATAAGAATACAAAAACAACAGTAGCCGACGACAAAACTTTCTTTTAGTTTTCCGATGAAATTTGAAATACACTGACTATCTGTCTTCCAGTCAAGTCTAAAGCTTGGAAATAGAACTGGAAACAAAGTTACATATGTGAAGAGGAAGGAGTAGATACAAAATGAATTTGTTCTGGACATTTTGAAATTACAAGTTCCCACTCTCCTCAGGGTCTTGCTATAATGAATAAAGTTACATCAAAAAAGACGGGAAAGGAAAAGATAAAGACGTTCATTTCAAGGATACCCAGAATTTTAAGAGTTGTGAATCTCAATTATGAAAGAACGGAAACGAAAAAGATGAAAAAGAATCACTCTGGAGGTCTTTCCCTAATTCGAATAGAATGAATGATGCAGAGAGGATGAACAATAAAACATATCGAATGCTGAACTGAAAAACACGACAATGAACTTTCTCCATCCTCATTCTTTCCCATTTCATTTTTTCTTGTCGAGCGCCCTCCAAATTATATCCGTGTGTGAAAAAATTAAGATTTCTGTGTTTTGTTAAACTGAGTAGCACTGGTCAGGTGCGGTGAATTTCGGGTAATTTTGTTTCGACTGTCAATCCATCCTGTACTGTTGAGCACTGGTAGTGTATTGGTGCACTCACGGATTAATAATTATGTAGTCCTAGTGTAAAATACGTATGTGAAGTCCTAGTGTAAAATACGTATGTGACTGTTACAACATATTGAATATAAGAAATAATCTAATATTTCAGGGTTATATCAATATAAACTAATTTTTAATCCCAGTACAAGGAATGTATCACCAAATTTCACCAGTCATTGAGATCACTGACTGCTTTCAAAATGCTCGCCACAGAATTTTGCTTTCCTGATCATTACCACATACACGTACACTGAGCGCGCTTTTTTTTATTATTATTATTTGTTCGGTTAATTCTTAGATATACTGTGGAACTGATTTTAGAGTGCATTGTCAGATTTAATATCTGACAGCATAAGCCTTCGTAATTTACAAGCGTATATTTTTTCTTACTAGTCTTTCCGAAAGATAAGATGTTCTCTCTCTCTCTCTCTCTCTCTCTCTCTCTCTCTCTCTCTCTCTCTCTCTCTCTCTCTCTCTCTCAGACCTGTATAAATTGAACATGATTCTGCTTTGAATTTGGCCCCTTTAGACTTTTAAACTTGCTCAACTGACGTTGCTGAAGGCCTGATTCTTCGTGGTAATAAACGTGCTCAGCCGATCTTTTATCAAGTCGCATCACTCGGCCGTCTAATTTCATATCAGAGCCTTAGACTCGGCAGGTCTTGAGTCTGGCGTAATAAAAGCCTACTTTGGAAGTCATGATCTCATGCTCCTTACTTCAAATATTCAGTCCTACTTTACTGACACTGCCGTATGTATATGCTGTATGACTCCTCACATGTCACTGGTCGTACATGCAACGTATCCTTTCAACATTTATGTTCCAAACAGACCAGGTTTCTATTTTGTTGTAATGAAGTTGATTAATACCGATGGTTTCCGAAATTACTGTTGCAGAAGATTGCAGAGGAAATAAAACGAGATCCTTCCTTCAAGAAATATTGCGTTATTACAGCTCTTTTTACAAACGTCATTACCACACCCATAACTCTTCCCTTCTCTAATCCCACAGTGAATGTCAGGATTTGACGAACCTTTTGGCATTAAACTAAATGAAAACATAAAAAGAGCCGCACCAACCAGTCTGTGTGTGATTTTGAATGTATGATTTTAAATGAAGCACTCAGTAACTGTGGTATTTTGGAGGAACGCAAACCTTTCAAAAGGGATACCGAATGTTATAAGAATTTCCCTGTGTGTTAACAACAATTTAAACAAGTAGTTTTGAAACTGTGTGCCGCAGCACCAAAGGGTGAAGTGTGATCGACTGAGGGTGCGCAATATTTCAGGAAAAATTGATAATTAAAAACTTCATAAAAATTTTGTATCACGGATTCTCTCTCTTATCCCTGGTATCAGCGGGATCTACTGTATACTTCGGTATCCATACACCTGTCTCTATAATATACTTAATCATGTCGGCTTTGGCACAGTTAAAACCGAGATCCTTAGGCTGTGATGGTTAAAGCTTCGAAGTGTGACCATCCCCTCCATTACTTTCCCACCCTCCAAAACATTCAGCAGCATTTCCTTGTTCTTTGTCAGTGAAGTCGGAAGGTGGTTTATAACCAGTCCTTTTGCGATTCTTATGTGTCTGTGATTAATAGTTCTTCGAAACATCTTTATCAATGAAACTGCAAAACCGAAACCGTTCTCTTTTGTCCTATAGGGAGGGAGACAATGTTTCTGAGTGCAAAGTTCGTATATATTTAATATATCTACTATTTCGTTTCTACGTTATTCTCCACTTGAAAACAAAGTGTTCATAAGAAAATGACATGTATTACAAAAAGACCACCTGTTTCATTTATACCGTAAAGGTGTATATCCGTTTTACTAGTGCAAGAAACCCGTAAATACACATTTATGCTTTCCCCTGAATTTTTTTAATGTTTTTCCTGAAAATACGCGTTCGTAACATATCGGAAAAATGAGCTTTAAAAGTGCAAATAGCATTTTTTTTTTTTTTTGCTATCTACAATAAACATCCGCTTTTACCGTGTTGTCCATTGCGCTTTGTTAGTGTGTTTCGGCTGTATCAGTTTGCTCGTTATCATATCTGTAGTCTGCACCTTCTCTAACAACTGTTACAATTACATTTTTATTGTCAATTTACGTTGAATGAAGCAACATCAAAGTAAAGAGAGGATTCTTCATTTTCAATTTGTTCCAGGGACAAAGTTTTGTCACGGTGAAATGAATTTAATTAATGCAGAGTTCTGACAAACATGGCTTTCTGATAAGATGCCGGGACAGAATTCTGTAAGGCCTGCCTGGGGTCTCTCGACCCAGGAAAGTTGTGAACCACCAGTTGAAAGTATTAAAAGAAGCGTTAATACGGATTTACCTACGTCCTAGAGATCATGGAGAGTAGCGGTTTCTAAACTTTAATTTTCTTTATCTAATTTCAGTGACAAGCAGCCTGATAGATCGAACTGAAAAATTTACATTGTAGTACTAAGAAGTTAGGTTTATTTTATAAAAACAATAACAGGGTTCTATCACATATTTCCCTATGAATATCGTTGTTTATTCCACCTCCATGATTATAACATCTACATCCAGAATTTGTTCGCACAGTTGCATCCTGTTCATTTGCTGATTTATTGACTTGTTTGTTCATTTCGTTTATATTCTAACATTTATTAATATCTTGCTGCAATTTATTCAGCAATCGATTAATGCAATATAGTTTCCTTAAAACTTTTCGTCTTATTAGTGCTGTACAGTAAGGTATCGGTGCACAGCAATAATTTACGAAGAGTCTAATATACTGTTGTTCAGATAACGAAGGAATTAATGGGATGACATTCGTATCATCAGTTTAGTGATTCATAATCGCTGGTTTTGCTGACTCAGTGCTTATTCGAGAATTGCATTTCTTTCTTTCAGCAGCATATTGAAAGATATATTTGAGAGCAATTGTTTCTACTTGTCGGCTCAATAGTTCCCTTAAAACTGTTACTGAGAAAGTGGCGAAAAGTTTTCAAAATATTTGAAATCTCAAAATTGTCAATTTAATGAAAATTACCATGTAACACAATGCATAAGATAATCTTGTTTCTAATTGTAGCAACTTTAGAGGGATCCTCCTGGAATCCTCACTCCTGCTAAAAGGAAAGTAGCCTGATTTTGCAACAGAAAGCTTACCGTTTTACGCTGGATGTCAACAATGGAATGGATACTGTAAGAAACCTGGACATGTCAAAGGCTGCACTGACGAATGGAAATCGCTTTGTCGAAGCACTTTTTGCTGCTTTTCTCTATTTCATCCATTCTCCGATTCCGTTTAGTTCGTAGCGTGTTCTAAAGCGTGCTCGCTTTTTTTTTTTTTTTTTTTTTTTTAAGGAATCCATTTCGTTTCATCTTTTGCTTTTAATTCTTACTTCCATTTGTCAGCCTTTCATGAGAGATTGTGTCAATAGCCATCTATAACTTACAATTAATCCTTTTTCACTTGTGTTCTTTATGTTCCATAAATGTTTTTCCTTTTCTTCAGTATAAATCTAAAGCCTTGCTCTCTCTCTCTCTCTCTCTCTCTCTCTCTCTCTCTCTCTCTCTCTCTCTCTCTCTCTCTCTCTCTCTCTCTCTCATCCTGTTTTTAAGACGAATTTGGAATTAAAATCCGGATATCTACTTTTTAGTAACTTGGTTAAATCCTTGTATTGCTTTCATTATGAGGCGTGAATACTGAACATCACCTTCAAGAAGGTTTCAAACTAGAATGCTTTTAATAGACCAGGTATTTCTTCCTTGTTCTTAGCAACTGGGATATCCCTGTATCATAGATTTACTGATATACCAACATCGAAATCACCTCAGAAGAGAGTTCACCCCTTTCAGCTCTTTCTGTGACACACTTCTCTGTCTTGCAAGTACGGTTTTGATTTTTGGAAATTAGGTCTATCTGGTCAAGCCCATATGTCGCCACCTCCTTCATCTTTCCTTATATTGTAATTTCGTTGCTCGATTCATTATTAGCAAAGGAAAAATATCCTTTTCGAATTGTAGAAACCTCTCAAAACACTCTGACCCTTGTTTCACCTTTATTCTGCCACATTTATGAAATATTTGCTAAACCTAAACATTACCATCATTTTGATCCTTGTTACTTAACATAAACTACACAAACTTATTAGCTTAACAACTAACACTTTTTCCGTGCACTTCCGTTCAGCATGTACTCTTTCATTACACACTCTTGATCCACATTGCTTATTCTAGTTCTAAATCCTTACTCTTTTTCCTGCTTTATTTTTTCACTAGAAATCATATAGCGCGCCTTTATTCTTACACAACGAAACAAATATTCCTATGGCGTTTCAATGGAATCTTTCCCTTTTCGACATGAACAAGGCTATCCTTCATTCATGCTATTACCTCAAATCCCACTTTTAATCCCATTAAATCACGGTGCCTTCTCAGTGTTCAATCTGTTAACTGCCATCTTTACATCATTACAACCACTTCCACAAGTATTGTAAAATGTAACCTGATTGGTACCTTCCAATTTAGCATCATTCAGGTCCTTACTTTGGGTTTCTTATAAATCAAACCCGTTTCTAATCTTCCCTCTACCGACCTCTTAATTACGAAACAACCTAATTTCCAAGCCTTAATTTTCAATAAAAAATGTTCTCCTTCTTTTCTGCTAGCTTCAAGCAGATAATAAAAAAATTTACGTCCAGCAACTCTTCATATAACCATTAAACACATCTTGTTCTGCCATTTACTCTGTTATTACTCTTAATTTAACCAACTGCTGTCCCCGCCATTTTCTATTTTCCATGCACAAGTTGGAACAATTTTATTCCTTTACTCAGAATAAGAAATTCTCCCTCAATCTCTGCCTAGATTTCAGTGCCATCTCAGTATCTGTCAGCTTGAAGTTACCATTGTTTTCCTTTTCGCGGAATGGGGTTTCCAAACCTCTTGACTTCATCTGGTATATTTTTCTTTGGAATTTGTCTGTAATTTACAAAGAAAAGTCACACTCTCGAGGATTGGTATTGCAATTCTTTCTCTTTCTCTCTCTCTCTCTCTCTCTCTCTCTCTCTCTCTCACACACACACACACACACAAACATACATACACACACATATATATAATACATAGACACACACACACGCACACACACACACACACACACACACACACACACATATATATATATATATATATATATATATATATATATATATATATATATATATATATATATATATATATATATATATATATATATATATATATATAGTTTTATATCCATTTCCCTATACCCTGTGCGAAGGCGAGTAGAGTTTGGACAGATAACGTGGAATTAAACTGTGGGATTTGAAGATGAGATGAAGATTCCTTCCTCATAATACACAAGGCCTCTTGCCCATCAGGTTATGATTACTGGTATGAATGAAACTTTTGAATAAATCTATAAATTAGACGTTAAATATAAAAACGAGTATTGATTAATAAAACAATAATGGAAAAAGGAAACACTTTAAGTTAACACTTCCCGGAGCCAACATACCTATATACATGTGTGTGCATTTATCATACATGTGCAAAAAAAGGCTAAAATACTCGATGAACTGCAATTAAAATGGGACAGGTTCTAAGTTTATGCATCACATGAGGCTTTTAGTGGAAATCTGAGTATATTAAAAGCACCTCACTGCATAAGAAGCAGTCTCATCATCAGCTCTTATCCCCTCATTTATAAACTTGGAACTCTTCTTTTATGCAAACTTACTTCAGCCATCTTAAAGTGAGACTGGCCAGTTATGAGTTTACTTCAAGTTTTTTAGTGCAATTTCCTATATCTAAACACAAACAATTTACATGGTAAATTTTCCAATAATCAGTATGAATGTATCTGAGATTCCTTTTTTAAGATTATGTCATCTTAACTATAGAAGCTAAGTAAAAATCAGGTAGTGTTAAACGCAGTTAAAAACTCACCAACTTCTCTTCGTACTGTTTGCACTAGACGTAATTTTTACGTCCTGTCAGTCTCACTGCATACTGGTTCAATATTGATGTTTCTACATTAGACTCAGTTTTCAAGTTTTTTGCAGGTTAGAGAACACCTCAAAGTGATTCTATGAGAATCGACTTAGATGTTCATTTTGGCCTGATTAACAGGAAAATCAATCTCTACATCATTAGATTATAATTAGAAGATATATTTTTTAAGGAACACTGGATGTGGTAACAGTCTGATCATTTAAAAGTCAAAATAATCGGGAATATTGGCTTAGTGTTAGCGATATACTTTGTGAACCAGTGTCCTAACAACTATCGAGAAGTAATAGATTTCTTAACAAAGACCCAACGATTCCTGTCATACTGGGTTTCATCAAAGTGACTAATTGTGAAATAAGGTCCTGTCAGGGTTCTGAGCTTTATTTCAAGAACACTGTATGTTTTATCAGCTTGATAACTCATGAACCAATGTCCCTGAAAGCATGAGGTTTTGTAATTGAGGTAAAACAGGAGAACACGTTCCATTTAAGCGTCAGGTTTTGTATTTTTATAAGAACTCGTGATCTACTATCTGTAGACACGACAGACTCTTGGATAAAACTTATTGATTTAAGACATATAATTGCTATGCAGAATTTTTTTGCACCTCTGCAATATTTCGAAAAACTGTGAACTTGGTCTTTGGGCAAAAAATACTCTACTTCTTGGAAAATTTCGCCTTGTAAAATAACAGACGTTCTCACATTTTAGTTTCAGCTTTATAGTTCAAAATTCTTAGTACCCAAGAGCTTCAAGATTTCTGTGGAACCTTGCCATCAAATGTCTATTCGTTTCAGCTGTTGTTCAATGAAAACTCGCATGATTTTGTTCAACAGTAACACACTTTAGAACCACACAGAACAGGAACTTTGAAGATTTCATTGAATGATACAATTTCTATGCTAGCTGCTGTCGCGAGCATTATTTAGATGCTCTTGCAAAACTTGTTAAAAGAGGGATAAAAATCTATGTTGCACGAGACTTAGTGACCATTTTAGACTTTAAATTGCTGGTAAACCATTTTAATTCTCTGTCTTTCACTCTATCATTTTTACCCATGATGAATAAGAATAGCAATCGTAAGAGTGATATTACAACATTAATTACAATGTTAACCGCAGAAAATATAAAACATGAGAGAGAGAGAGAGAGAGAGAGAGAGAGAGAGAGAGAGAGAGAGAGAGAGAGAGAGAGAGAGAGAGACAGTGTGTGTTGTGGGGGGCGGGTATATGTAGATCGATTCTGGTTTCACAGGATGTAGGGATTACCTCTTCGAGGCAGACGCAGGAGAGGAAGTAAAACGCTGGTACAACTGGTGACTCATTAACCAACGAGCGTGAACTTCCTTCTTAACGAGCTACAAGACAGAAGACCATTCCTGTTCTCTCTCTATCTCTCTCTCTCTCTCTAAATGCTGCTGTATTTCGGTATCTCAATTCTTTTATTGTAAGGTTACTATGCCTGTTATTATCTGCTCGTTCATACAGACAATATTTTTTGCATACTAACGCACACACACACACACCCACACACACACACACACACACACACACACACACACACACACACACACACACACACACACACACACACACATATATATATATATATATATATATATATATATATATATATATATATATATATATATATATATATATATATATATATATATATATATATGAATTTGTTATCACATCATCGTGATTTATATACAATCATGAAGCTACAAATGACGTTTAATACCCAGTTCAGGCTACTTCGGGAATATCCCGATTTGGAATTATCACCGAAGAGGAATTATAAGTGATACATGGACCGGTACCGCTGGGTCTCGAACCCTCGACACAGTACCTTCCAACGACTCCAGTCAACGGTCTGACAACTTAACCATCAAGAGAGGTATATGTTAATGCAGGATCTGCCGCAATTGTTTACCCGTCGAGAGCGGGGAAACTGTACTTGGCTTTCGGCATTAACCACCTCCACCATGAAAGCTAATTGGATATTAAACGACATTTGTAGCTAAATAATTGTATATAAATCACGGTGATGTGATAACAAAATCATAAAGAGAGCTACTTGTTCCTAAAGTACCAATTAGCTATTACGGTGGAGGTGGGTTAATGCCGAAAGCTAAGTACAATTTCTCCGCTCTCGACGGGTAAACGAGTACGGCAGTGTGTATTAGGTGTCTTTTTTCAAAACAAAAGCTGATAAATATGACTAACATTGGCGTCGTCTGGCGATTCCGGAGGGAATCTCTGGTAAGGGGGCCTCTTTGTGTGCTTACTGTAATTGTGGAGCCTAGGGGCCCTGGCCATCCAAGAGTAGCTGCTCACCTCCTTCCTGAGGAAGGGTGAGAGAGAGAGAGAGAGAGAGAGAGAGAGAGAGAGAGAGAGAGAGAGAGAGAGAGGGAAGGGAGTGAGAGAAATTTATTGCCTTTTATATTATTCTTTCATTAACAAGAGCACTTTCGTGATTATATTTCCAAGGGCATCCAGTGGGGAATTTGTTGGAAATTTTGACATTACAAATTTCAAAGAAATTTCTTATAAGATTAATTTTTTATAAGTTTAGCATTGAAACAACAAACTGATAAATGATTTAATAGAACGGTTGAGTTCAGCTTTTGTTCTGCCTTTGAAGTCTAAAATAGAAAAACACAGATGTTGAAAGTATATTATGAAAAGACTAGATCAGTAGTTTTCATGAGTTGGTCTTGTTTGAAAATATTTCATAAAAGAGAGCTAAATATTACAAAAACTCGGCATCTTAGATACGAGAAACTGATGATAAAATAAGAATAGAGATTCCTAAGTACCTTATGCGTAACTATATCAGCAGTGTTAATAATACTTTGCATTAAACTCAGAGAATCTATTTCCTGTGGACCGCTCAGAGCTCCTTAACCCTTCATCTAGTAAGTGACTATTAACGGTCACTTAGAAGGATTGTAACAAAATGGCTGCAGAATCGTCTCGAGTGACGTCAGGTGCCTGGGTTTTCGGCTGAACAATCAAAAAGCTTGGCGCTATCGCACCATTTATGACATAAAACCATAGGATCGGCTGTTTGGTGGTATGAGTGCAACAAAGAATCATTTGCTCTTTACAGCATATAAGTGATAGCTGTACTGCGTACTGAGGCACCAAATATGATAGCCCAGTGGTCAAAGTAACTGTATTTTCGTTTTTCTAAACCAGACAGCAGTTCGAACACCACTGGTGACGAAGCACTTATCGCTTATAATTCTCCTCAGGTGTAGAGTGAACTGGATATAAGCGAAGTTTGTGGTTATATATATATATATATATATATATATATATATATATATATATATATATATATATATATATATATATATATATATATATATATATATATATATATATATATATATATATATATATATATATATATATATATATATATATATATGTATATATATATATATATATATATACATACATACATACATACATACATACATACATACATACATACATACATACATACATACATACATACATACATTTGTGTGTTTGTGTGCATTAGTCTGAGTTTGTATGGAACTGTTGTTGTGTGTCTTCGAAGTATTATTCCTTTTATTTTCTGGGGAAAGATATTTTCCTTTTCCCCTCAAGCGACACAACCGTCATTTTGTGCAGGACTCGTTTGCGCGATAGGCCGTGACGCAAACTGAAATACGGGCAGCAAACTGTTACCTAATTCCTTTCCTTATGATCATTCAGCAGTATCTTGCAAATTACATACAAGTGGCAAAAAAAAAAAAAATCTACATTAGTTCAAGAAAATGAACTAAAGTTTCATACTTGATCCAGAATTGTACAGTCATCGTGCAAGCAATAAGTTTTCTATTGACAATACAATCTTGGTACCAAAGGTAACGTTGTTAATGACTGCAACAGTACACAAATAAGCCAACTGAAATTAACTATATTAGTACTGGGAGTGACTTGTCACCCTGGAGCCTCGATGGCTCAGTCGGTTACAGGAGCAGCTTCGGACTTCGTAGAGGTCTGTGGCGCGGGTTCAAATCCGCAGCCGACTGATCAGAGAGGCAGACACTTTGCTATCCGTGTAGACATCCCGGGATTATATATGTAATCAACGGATAGGTTTGCTTAAAAAGCAAATGGGTGTTACAGACTAAATACACACAAAAAACAAAGCCACTACAACACCTTAACACCTTCTAAAAACATAACAAACATCTCACACGTCTCGAACTCTCGCCCTACCCGCGCAACAACTTCTCGCTGCTGGGAAGAAAGGGCGTTGGGTCGGGTATGATACATGAAACATACGCTACCGGGGTCTAAAGCGATGTCAGGCAGGGCAGCCGATCGAGACTACAGGTCTACCCCAAAGCCAAATCAAAAGTCCTTCAAAAGAAGGCATCGTGCTTACCCCATACAAAAATGGGAAAAAAGCACGTTAAAAGAAGAAGAAGTGACTTGTCACCCTAAAGACAAGTAACTAAAGCACTATAGAAGACATCCAAATAACATTTGATAAAGTGAGCCTTATTTCGACTACTTACATTTACTTTGGGAAATCGAGTATTTAGAGTACTTTCAGGTTTTTTTTCAGCTTTCACGTTCCTTGTACACGTTGGATATTCTGTCTTTTACTTACGATTTTCTTCTTTCCTGCCTATACAAACCAACTATCATTCTAATCATTCTTATGTTCCTTGCATAAATTACGTTCTTTACCAAAATCCTTTCACAAAGATACGGAAATAACGCTGCGATGTTTAAGAAGCTATTCCTTTAGAGTCTAAGAATACCAGTTTTGATTTCTCTCATGAAAAGAAACATAGAATGTTCCTTTGCACATTTCATTGTAAAGGCAAGAGAGCTTCCTCCCTTTTATGGAGCAAACAGTGAAGAAATGATAATTGGGTCTAGAATGAAGAACATAATGGAAAGATTTTTGAAGTTGAATGCTGTCTGAGTAATTTTCGTTCAATGACCGCAGAAGTGATAGAGAAAGAAAAGTATCTGGTTACTACACATTGAAGAGAGAGAGAGAGAGAGATGATTTGCTTTCCTGTATAAGACATTTTCTAAAGCTTTCTGGTTCCATTTGATCGCAGTTCATACTAGGATATATATAACTGCGGTATCCATTGGTTCATTCATCTAACCCTAATAATATAATAATCTGAATTCCCCACCTTTCACTCAGACCGATAGCCGACCTTCCTCTTTGACTTTAGCGAAGTTTTATGGGAGTAGTTTCATTAGAAATAATAATCATAGTTGAGATATTTTTTTCTTGCGAAAGGTCCATAACTGTTTCATTCCCTATTTTCTGTTTCGAAATTTGATTACCTTCTCTTTGACTCCACCCTCAATCCTTTTGAACTATGTCCTTTTTGTTTTTACAGTGCATAAAGTTATTAGCTTTTGACTAGTTATCTAGAGTGAGGCAGGGTTCGAGGTAATGGGAGTTCAAAGGATGACGATGAGAGAAATGTGAATTCCCTTGAAAATCATGTAGAATATTAGTTAGAAATTTTTAGGACACAGTAAATGTTTTTTTTTTTCTTCTTTTTTACCGAATTACGCATCCTTGCAAAGAGACATTCTATCCCTCTCACTGATATTGTCATTATTGTTAATATGTGATTAATTTTGGAGAAAATCACGTTCGTTTTTGTATAATAATGCTGATAATAATCGCTATTATTATTATTATTATTATTATTATTATTATTATTATTATTATTATTATTATTATTATTATTACACACATTTCAGGTACGTTTATCTCGTTTTGTTTTTGTATGTATAGTTTTTATTATTTAATTTTGCTGATTACAAGGCATTGTTGAATTTCATCATATCCCATATCCATCTTATTTCGGCATATAATGATACGTAAACCGTGGTTCATCTGATAAAAAATGGCAACACTTTTCCGCCAGGGCCTTGATTTTGATGAATGTTTTCGCTTTTTACAGCATTTTGGCTGCCTTTCAATCTTCTTGATTTAGTGCATTCTTTTTATATTTTCATGAATTTCTTCTGCACCTCTGCTTTGACCTTCAAACCGGTTATATGGAAGTTACTCGGGCTTTGATGTGGAAAGGGCCGTTTTGCATGAGGTTTTCTGAGTAGGAATCCTTTAATAAGCACTGCTGATTAATCTACAACTAGGAACTAGATCACAAATAAAGTGCCAGTTAGAAAAGAGAGTTTGCTGTCCTACGATATAGGAGGATAGGAACATAGAAAGGTGACAAGTTTTTGTTATTTCAAAGATACGTTCCCGAATCTTCTGTGCAATTTTATCTTAGAAAGGCCCTTTTTGGGCAGTTCAAAACGTGGTGATCTATTCGGAGTATTTACGTGTTTATCGATTTTAAGTATTATTTGCCAAGTTTACAGATCTCATCAAAATCTTAATCTTCCATTTTAGCTGTGAATTAATTGGAGGTTTTATGCGGCTGAAGATTTCATCATACCACTTTGTGTTTTAAAGCCTTTCAGAAGTGCTTGCCTGACTTTCCTCTTGTTGTTGGCAATATTTATTAGCTTTGTTCTTCATTTGGGTTAAAAAGTCCACAGGTTCTTATTGTACTGACTATAGGTCGCTTTTTGCAAGAGCATCCGCTTCTTCCTTTTCTTGAATTCCAGTGTGTGTTGGAACCCAGCTGAGAGGGGTTTGACTGCCTCTGTTCTGGAGCAAAGAGGTTATTACTCATTTGGTAGAGAACGATTCGATGTGAATCTAGAGAGGGGGAGGTACAGGTTTTATTATAATTTGCCGACATTATAGCATTAATAGCACTAAAGATACGAACGATGAAGTCAAAAGAATAGTAAATTTCTATTGGCAGGTGAGTACCATTCCCTCGTCAGTGGTATGGGTGGCAATACGTGTATATCTACTACTCGTAAGTTACCGTCCTGTGTATTCTCCTTAACTATCTTCCGGAGCAAGATGTGCGGGCATGAACGCGGTTTGATTCTTGCTGCCGGTCTCGGGTTGCGTCGGCTGTTGGAATCGTCATATTCAGGTTCGTGTCTTCCACCGTATATGGCTCTTCCATCTACTTCCTAAGGGCATCTGCGTGGACATCCTGTATTTCCTTGAGGGAGAGGGGGAGACTGAAATCCTGATTTCATTGGACATTAAGAGTGAACGGTTGCTGATGGATACTTAAGCACTATTTCAGTGTTATCCAGTAATGTCTGGCGAGCTGATTTCGTTTGTGCAGGGTTTGCAACTTGGATCATTCTCAGGAGGGTTGCAACTCGGATGCTGCCCCTTGAGATATTAAAGAACACATCCTTCGGCGTCTCTCTCAGATCTCTACAGAAATAACCCTGTGCTGGTCGCATAAGAGAGACGTATTCCGTCAGGTCGGTAGTGGTGGTATGGGCTCCCTTCTCGAAGTCTTGTTGACAAATATGCATAGGAAGAAGACAGAGCCTCCAGTACCTAATCAAACCCTAGACAGATGACAGATACATGGATGATATTTTTCTGCTATCAACACCTACCAATGTGTTACAAAAAATCATCATCAGGCAAAGTGCAGGAGGCCGCCTTCATTGCTGGATATAAATACTGAGGTAAATCAAGGTCAGTATTAAATGACAATTTGCCAGAAAGCAACAAATGTGGGACATTGCCCAACTCCCATGGAGAGTGCTCTGGTGCCTACAAGAGCTCTGCGTGGAAGGCTGTATCCTTGAACAGGCAGAAGGATGCATGTGCCAGCACGATGACTACGACATCGACAACTCCTGGGCGTGGTCGAATGATATGAGGTCTGCCGACTTGTTTACCAAATTATGAGCGACTTGCGAGTGACACCATGCGTAGGTTGGTGTCGCCATATTTCCTACGGTTGAGTTCCTAGCTTCCTTTTATTTTACGTGTTTCTGGAATCTAATTTCACGGAAAGGATAATAAATCTTCAAATTCCCTATATGTAACCCCAAAAATTTTTTTAGTAAACATTTGTTAGGTGCTATAAAGATGTGCACCGTACATCAAAATATTGTATAATGAATAAAAAATTTTAAGCACATAACAGTTTATTTTTTAATCTTTTCAAACCTTTTTTTTTTAATATTGCAGTACGATTTACTCATTTAGTTATCCATGTCAGCTTTCTTATTCAGATATATCACCCTAAAAACTATACAGAGCTTTGAAGAAAAGGAAATGACATCTTCTGGTACATCAACAACTGCTGATTTAATTTCAGATGCTGACTTTTTTATGCAATGTAATGTTTCCGTCCTTAAGAGTATCACTTCGGATGGCTTTGAGGCCATTTCTCATGAAGCTTCAGTGAGAGGAAAATGTTTCGGATGGCGAATACATCTGACTGGTTAATTTAATCAATCCAAAATTATGGATCACTTTGACAGTCAGTCGCCTTTTGACTTAAATGTGGATAACACATTGGAAATTGTTTAACAATGTAGACGCATATATACCGCAAAGGTTCCTCCTCTGTTACGTCAGAGATCGATTTTGAGTCATTTGGATCTAATGGCAGCCCAGTCATGTCCTCTGGAATGCTTTCTGAATTATCGGTCTCGCATTCTACATTTAGGTCTAAATTTTTTAAGAAGTTGCTAGGTCTGCAAATTTCTAAGGAAAGTTCACGCTCATTATAGGATTTGACCTTGCCTGAAGCATTCGTTGACACGTTGTTGTTGTTTTAGATTTAATTGGCCTTGTGCCAGCACGGGCTCTTGCTCCTAGAGCAGCCCGTAAAAAGTTGACACTAAACTGATAAGCCATCGTTGTTTCCCTGTTTTTTTTTATTTGTTTCTTTTATCACTAATTAGTGCAACGTTCTTACCGATAAGAAGCTGTCTAAACCTTATTTATGATTTACAGCACCCGAATGATCTGCAGTACCCAAAAAGAAATGCTCTAATGGGCTCTGTCTGATTCAGCTTTCGTGTTAAAATAAACTCTGCACGATAACCGGTGGTTACATCACATCTAAGCCCATAAGTGAGTGACGTGATAAGATCATTCCCTATTGGAAATTATAAACATTGCCGACTCTCATTGTTATCATTACACCGATAACTTGACACAGAAGAGTTTTCTGGTATTCCAAGTTGGTTCCAAAAGCATTCCGTGATTTCATCCCCTATCATGAACGATGAAATCATAAGATCAAACCAATCATTAAACAATGAGATCAATTCTGCAGCACCTTTCGTGTCACTGTTTTCTAACAGCCCTCTCTACCCTAGATATTCAATAGATAGATTCAGCGCTGGTGTTTGACATCAGCTGTCCTTCACCACTGTAAGATATACAGCCTTGAAAATGTTTCATATGTGACTGTCACTGTTTCAAGATGCGCGTGGAGTTGCACTATATTTCGGCACGTCTGCTTTAAATCTAACTGAATTGAGTACAATGGGAGAGGTCTTAAGGGTATGTTAATCTTTCGGTGGCTTTCTCCCTGGAGGTCAAATAAAGAAATTCCAGGTGTTATTTTTAATAAATGACCTTTACAACTCCCTTCTAACGAACGAACAGGTTGCTAGACACTCTTCACATTTCTCTCTCACGCAGACGAGTGACATCATGCCCTCCACTGCAGGGCAAGCAGCCTGGGCTTCGGCTAACCTAATATACTTCGACCAACGCGGTACACAAATCGAAGCGTAGCGAAGCGATATGCCAACCCACTAGCCATAGAAGAAAGAAACCTTGTTGCACTGGTGCCGCCAACTGGAATTTTCATCCATTTACTTTTTTTTAAAGGTTTACCTGAATTTACCTTATTTATTTATTTTTTTTTTTACTTATTCTACTCTTTTTTTTATTATGATGGTTTTTTACCCTTAGTAATTCAGGTTTATAGCAAAGCCCATTTACTTAAATTTGACTTTCTTTGGAAACTATGGCCCCCTAGGTGTGTTCAAGAGCCAAAAGCCAGAAACAGAATGTTCGGTGACTATCAGTGTCCATGACTTCTCCACAAGCAAAGCACTCGGAATCAGGGCAGTATTGCTATGTTCCAAATCTGTGAATGCCTTTATAGGATGTGTTTGCATATAAATGCACTGAATTATCAAAACTCTCCAGAAGGGAGTTGGAGCATTTATTACTCAGAGCTGGACAGCCAATTAGGCCGACAGGAGAGAACAGACGTGGGAGTTTCCTCGATGTTGGGAAAGTATAACTTTTGCAATACCTAAACGGCCCAAAGCCATGCGAGAGTCATGCACACATTCAAAATGAATGAAAGAATGAGGCATCTGGCAATACTCTCTCTCTCTCTCTCTCTCTCTCTCTCTCTCTCTCTCTCTCTCTCTCTCTGTCGTAGCTGGCAACATCAAAGGGAGATTGGCTTCAATGAGAGGTTTAAAGCAGCTCCGGAGAGTTCAAATTAGTGAATCGGATTACCAGTATGAAATCCCCAAGGAGATATAAATGCAATTAACTCTTTCCCAATACTAATTAGGAATCAGTTTCAGCAGGATGATGATGACTGACACCATTTGGTTATACGATTATATCTTTCTTTTAGATGTTGGTGTGCATAGATCCGACCTCCGTGCAGCACTTTCCTTTCATATAACTTCACTCAGAGAATTTCCCTTTCCTTCATTTACTTACACTACTACCCGATAGTTATCCGAATGTGAGAATGCATTAAATACTTCATTTTTAATAATAATAATAATAATAATAATAATAATAATAATAATAATAATAATATAATTTGGCAGCAGACCCTCTTTTAAACAGGTTCTATTGAATATTATTGCTGCTTCAGCTGCATTTATTTTGTAGAAGACTTTTTCTATTTTCCTTATTGGGGACTTCTCTTCAGTGGAGGTGCGTGCTAACAGCTCGCCTATATTTGTAATTTCATGGGGGAAAAGTCAAAATCTGGATTCTGCTTCTTTATATATTCTATACAGTTAGTTCTATACAAGTTCCCGAGGCACCTGTCTTTCTAGGCATCGCCTTCCCTTAATTTTTTTTTTTTTAGGTTAGTTTTAGTGCTTTAGTATTACTTACGCTACAGCAGACTTTCAACTAGGGACTATCATTTACTCATTCATTCATTCACCAAGACTCCATTCACCTGCATTTATACAATGACATTATCCTAATTTTGTACGTTTACAATTAATTTCTAGCCCCGCACGGTCTGTCATTATCGGGCTGTATGGGGGATGGGAGGGCTCTGTCCCCTCCTCCCCCTCACTGTGGTCGGTATGCTAGCTCAGCTCGCCTACTCCGTCCGATTCCGCCTGTCTACTGGGCGCGCGACACTGTTTATCTAACTGTTGTTACAGATGGATATTATTTGTATTATCATTACTAAAATTCATAACGCTATCCCTTGCCTAATTGTGTCAATTACCCGCGGCCACCGCCCTCTCGCCCACCCTTCAACACTATTACGCAATGCTCCCTCCCATGAACCCCTGTGCGAGCAAGTATCTGTATTGTAGTAATGATTGATTTACGGTTTGTGCAAGGCACGCATGGTTATTAAGTTGTTATTACCTTATTTAATTTATTTATTTTTATTCATTATTTATTTTCAGTTTCCTTCGTCATCGTTATCACTGCTGTCACTGTCAAAGTCTCTGTATATAGGGTCTTGTATTCCGTCCTGAATGTGTCTCGATAGTCGTCTCCACCAGCGGTGCGGTCTGTAGTCTTCGTCGTCGAGAGAAATTAAACTGTCAGTCGTTAGATCTTCGTCCTGGTCGGATAGCGTCTGCCAAACCTTGCCTGCAAGACGATAGTATAGGAAGTTAATCGCTTCAATGCCATGTCTAGCATGAAGTTGTTCCAATCTATTTCCTCCTAGCTCTCGGTTATCGCAGCCTTCTATCCAACACAGGATTCCGTTCTGAAATTGCTGTATTGTTCGTCTGTCTGAGTTACTAATCATACATGTCGGTATGATGGGGTCTTCTAATGCTGGTCTGATTAGGGCCTTATAGGGGTGTGCTTTCGTTTTTGGTCTGAGGTCTCCAAACCGTGCCAATTTAGCTTTGGTTGCCCTAGCACTCTTGATCCTTTGCCGGATGTGTGAGTACATCCCGCTTCGGGTCAGGATGAGTCCGAGAACCTTAGCTTTATGGGCAAACGGTATTGGTCTGTCGTCAACTATTACGTCGTTTGGTCTTCTTGCCGAAATCGATAATAAAGCAAACTTGTCCTGGTTGGTCTTAATTTTCCATTGCCTTTCGTAGTCGTTGAGTTCAACAATGTGTTGACTCGTCCGTAGGGCTAGTCTTTGTCTGCTTCGGTCATTTGTCATGATTACTTGTGTCACATCGTCTGCGAATATCAAATTAACACATCCCTCCCTTCCCTGTGGCATGTCATGAATGTAAAAAATGTATAACGTCGGTGAGAGAACGGATCCTTGTGGGACACCGCTTCTCAGTGTAAAGGTGTCTGACGTCTGTCCTTCGAATTTAATGTCATTCAGTCTATTGTCTAAGAAGTTACAAAGAATTCTCGTCATTAAGTCCGGTAAGTCCGCATTAAGAAGTTTAAATTTCAAACCGTCATGCCAGACCTTATCGAAAGCCTTCGAGACATCACGGCAAACGATGTTGGCCCTACCCCTTCGGCTTCGATTCAGTGCTAGCATTCCGTGTAGCGTTGCAATTGCTGTCTGAGTCCTTCGTTCACATCTGGTACTTTGGAAATATGTCATGGTCTTCAAAATGCATATTTAGTCTGTCTTTTAACAAGGTCTCCAGGATATTCCCAGGTACTTCCAAGAGAGTTATTGGTCTATATTTGAGGGGGTCATGGGTATTGTTTAAATCCTTAGGGGAAAGAGTCATCCGTCCTCTCTTGAATTTATCCGGAAAATAACCGATACTATATGACATATTAATATTGGGTAAGTCTCGTAATGCAATGGCAGGTAATTTTGAAAGAATGCGTTTATTGATACCATAGATGCCTGGAGCCTTGTTTTTGAATCGTTTAATTACGTTAGTAATGTCTTGAACTTCAAATTTACATAATAAATAATTATCGTCATTCAGTCTTGATAAGTCCGTCCGTTCGTACAGCGCTAGTCTGTCTCTCTCCGTTTGTAATTGATCTAACACTCGTGTCTCGTTGTCTGCGTCAAATTGTAGATTGTCGTCGGGATCAATGTGAAAAATATTTTCCCACACGTCCTTCATAAGTCTAACTTTCTCGTTACCGTCTACTATTTTTTCCCCATTACTGTCTAGCAAGTAGTCACACTGTCTTTTTGTCGATCCCAATAGTCTTTTAATGTCTCTCCAAAACTTTACTATATTCGTACGACCGTTGTAATTAAGGTCAACTTTACGTATAGTCGAGTCCCAGAAATCAATCTGTAGTCGTTTAAATTCCTCAAAGAGGAGGTCTTGAATATATAAAATAATGTCTCTCAGTTGTCTCGTATACCCAAAATGGTCTGTATGTCTTTTAATGTCTGTGTACTGTCTTTGAAGAAGGTTTAGAGCGTCACTTCGTTTAGGTCCAGCGTGAAACTGAATTATCGTCCTCGGCACCGCCGCGTCTAAAGCTATCAATATAGTTGTAAACCAGTATAGCAGTCTGTTATCAATTTCTTCTTTCGTCTTGCCTTCCGTGTCATTAATGTCTATCCCGTCATTTTCGTAGTTGTCATTTATGTCTGTTTTGAAGTTGTCCCAATTAGCGTGATTATAGTCGAAAATAGTGCGGGCATCAGTCAGTATCGGGGCTGAAGATAACGTTATATTTAGTGGTAGGTGATCTGACGTTGTCACTTCACCTCTCTTGATCGTAAAATTTAAACAGGCATGTCTATTCCCTAACATGATGTCCGGTCGTCCCCTGTTGTTCACCATAGTGGAGAAGTCGGGGCCTAAAAAATTAGTCCTTATAAGTCTACCTAGTAACGTACCTCGATGGTTAGAGTCGTTTGTCGCTATGGTTGGGTGTCTGGCGTTCATGTCTCCTATAATATACGTCGGTTCCCGTCTTTGTGCTGCCGAGATAAAGTCTTGCAAATAAATGTAATTGCGTCTACAAGGTATATACGTCGTTACATTACTAATTGGTCGTATGTTCGTCTCTAGTCTTATTCCTATCGTGTCCTCAGTAAAGTCTATCATCGGTTTGTGTTTGATGTTAGTCTTGACCGCAACAGCGACCCCAGCATGATCCTCCCCAGCTGTGTTTTTCTGATACACTCGGTATCCGAAGAACTTAATGGGGGAATTGTCTCGGATCCCTGTTGCGTTCAGAAGTATAATGTCGGGGTCCAAATGTCGAAATTTGTTAAAAAGCTCTCAATGTCTACTTTTTGTTAACTTGAAAACATTCAACTGAATATTTTATTGTATTTAACATATTGAAAATGATATTAAAAGGATATATTAATTTATTTAATTTTAATGTAGACGTAAGGAGCTTATATTTAGTCTCTGTCGTCGTTTAGTAGGTTGTCAATCTCGTCTTGGTCCAGTGTCGAGAACTTTATGTGAGTGAACGGTACCATATCTTCTGCAATTAGAGCATGGAGGACCGGCCTAATTAATGCCTGAGGGACGTCGCTATTTGCTACTCCATAACAGCCTTCGCTATGGATGTATTTATCGATGACTATATTCTTTCCTTAGTTGGTATGGATGTTGAAATCCGAGTTCCACTGTCTCGGATAATAAGTTTCTAGTTTACATTTTTCTACTAATTTTGTGTCCTTTTCTACGCTCTCCATAGAGCGACCAATTATTGATTTTAGTTTCTGCTTTTCAACGTTGTTTTTTATCCTTTTTGTCTTCTCCATTTCGCATTCTTCCTCACTTTCGGTGGCCTTTTCTGCTGCCCTCTTTACCACTATAGTGGTGTCTTCCATTTGCGTCGGTGTTGTTTGTGTGTCGTCGCTGACTAATGGTTGAGTGTGAGAACAGCTGGGCTGTTGCGTGTGTGTTTGTTGCCGTAGTGTCGTCAGTTTGTTAAGCGTTGTTTGTGTACCTGTGTTTGTGGGGAGCTTAGTGTTAGGAGTTTTTCAATGATTTGTTGCCCGGAGACCATCTTTGGTATGTTGACTGTCGGGAGGTTGTTAGCCTTGCAGTATTCATTTAATGCGTGCTGATATGTGTGTTGTCCTGTCATGTCTTGTAAAGCTGCAAATATATGTCCATTGTATTTGTGCCACATTTGTTGATTGATCGGTTGTTGTATCTGTGTTGCGTTTGTTGTTGCTGCAGTGTTGTTTGTGCTGTTTGTGGGTCCTGTGTTCTTTTTGAGGGTTGCGCTGTATGACATGTTTTTTGTTTTTGCTTATTCAGCCTAGAATTTCCTCATTTCTTCCCTTTTCTTCTTCCGTAAATCTTTCCGAACTTGAATACATTTTGCTTTGTTTTTGCATTTTTCTGCCAAGTGTCCAATTTGGCTGCAATTGATGCAGCCCAATTGATTTGGATTTGGACATTCCTTTCTTATGTGATCATATGCGAGGCAGTTCCCGCAGGGGGGGAGGGGCACACTTATTTCCTCCTGGAATTGGTGAGGAGGAACAAATTGATTGCATATAGCTAGGCCGTCCCTCATCGCTCTCTGCGCCATTTCTCTGGTTTTAAAAGTTACCTTCACCGTCCTGGTTTTTGCTTCTTGACGATTTTTGTTCAGTATCATCACTTCGGTTACCTTTGTCCATGTTTGCCTACTTTCGATGCTAGATATTTTCTCTAGGTCTGAATAGGACTCAACTTGTTTGTCTACATACTTTAAAATTACTGACCTTTGCGCATTCATTCCAGGCGGTGCAAGTACTTCGAATCCCTTCCCCTTAAAGCTCCTTAATATTCCCTCCCCTAGAATTTTATCTACATCTTTGATTCCTGATAATTATATATAAACTATTCTTATTTCCTGGATTTATTCTAAATATGTCTATGTTTACTTCCCCTGAGAGTTCAAAAATATCTTTCTTCCTCCTTTCAAAAGTCCCCCCCCCCATGGTTAATAACCTTAATTGAAGGCATCCTTCCCCAAATTACACAATGATGATTGGATGCATGAACATTGTGGTCGTGAAGGTTGATAGTGAAATGTATTAAATGAGTGCGTGATGATACAGTACTGGGGAAATAACTACACTACAGTCTGCTTGAAAGGCAAATGAAATACAAAAACAACGTCACTAACAATCTTTCTTATACTAGATTTACTTGTAGACCCAAGGTCTGTTATGTAGAGCATGTATTTGATGTTTTTGTTGTGAAAAGAGTGAGAGAGACGTAGAGTAGAGAAGAGTGTGTAGTATTTGTATAGAAAAAGGGGAGAAGGAGACTCTACAGATCGTCACTCCCAAGCTCCAGGAGACTGGTCGGGGTTACTTCCCCCCACTTGGCGTGCCTTGGCTACGCACCCTGGATCCCAGGGGGTACTAGACTAACCCACCAGTGGCAGACTCTCCGGGAGTTTGGAATATCAGATTCTATAGGTGGAAGACAGAGCGGGAATCTCTCTGTTTCTTGAAAGGATAAGAATTAGGGATGGATGGTAGGGAAGGATGTAAGGATGAGTGAGGTTAGGTATAGCTGGTTCAGCTCTGCTTCATTGGTCAGCGCCTCCGCCTCCTCCGGCTCTCTGCAACGTAGCTCAATCAACTGCAACAGTACACGTCCTTCCTCTGCAATGGTTGGAGTGCCAATCCCCTTCTCTAAAGGCGAATGAAGCAATATTTATAACTGCAAGCAGGCTTATAGAAATTTTTGGCGATTTTTCCTTTGCTGTCTTAGCTGGAGGGGTGGGGGGGCTGCTCCTATTGGCTGGGAGTGGAATGACTCACCTGGGAGAGACTGGCTGACCGAGGTAGTCGCTGATTGGTTGGTGCCATGTCCCAGGAGTTTTGGTGATAGGATGTGCTGCCTAAACTAGTGGGTGGCTGAATTTATCAGAGGAGGGCGCCTTGCTGTTCTTCTAACGGCAAAAGGGAGAAAAAGGTATCCTGGGTTACTTTCAGTGAGTTTCCATTGGAGGATGGCGAGGACCTCCTTTTATAGGAGGGGCAATGATTGTTGCCACTGTCTAGGATTTTTGCGCTCCTTACAATCTGCTGGCGCCAGGGGGCACTGCTGTGTTCCCTCATGTAGTGTTGGTATACCACCCCTTTGTATGGGTGAACAGAAATCCTCTTGGATAGTCATTTCACAGTCATACCTATATACAAATGGCAGCATCTATTCTCAGGCCACGATATTTGGTAAACCACCACTCCTCTCTTCATGGGATCATTGCTAGTGATGGGACTGTTCCTCATGAGGTACTAGGCAGTCTTCTCATCCTTACAGTAGGTTGTATGGTCAACTTTTTTGTCTTTTACTCGGTGAGCATGTAGCCCCTGTCTACTGTTCCTCTCACTCTTGTGGGGGACGTGAGTCTCCTTTAAGGAGGAATCAGATCTCAGCTTCATGTAAGAGTGAAGTGAGGATGGTACCATTCCCTTTTTGGACGTCTGTGTCACCAGCACTCCTCAAGGCTTTAACACACACAGGTCCATCATAAACCCACTGACATCGGACTCTTCCTGAATAGCAATAGTGAATACCCAGAAAAATTTAAATCCTCGATCATGAACACTTAAGTTCGTTGTGCTGTATCACACTGCTCCTCTTGGATTACCACTTCCAATGAGCTCGAACACAGATATTCTTACTGTCAGGTTGGCAGGTTGATGAGAAATGCTGTTGAAAGTGGTATTGCCAGGAGAAACATGCCCCCTCTTCGAAAATGAGAGGAATATGTAAAACCCACTGGTACAGAGAAAAAAGTCGCACTTACGATCTACTGCAAGGATTGGAAGACTGCCCAGTACCTCATGAAGAACAGCCCCATCGCTAGTGATGATTCCATGAAGAGGAGAAGAGTGGTTTACCAAATATCTAAAATGGATTCTGCCATCATACATCAGTATGACTACGACTCAACTATCCAAGAGTATTGTTGTTCACCTGCGCAAAGGGGTGGTACACCAGCACTATATGAGGGAACATGGTAGTGTCCCCAATGCCCACAGATTGTAAGGAACACCAAAATCATAAACAGTGACAACGACTATTATCCCCTCCTATATAAGGAGGTCTTAGCCATCCTCTGATGGAAATCGTCGCTGAAGGTCACCCAGGATACCCCTTTCTCACTTCCTCCATCAGGAAAGTGGCAAGGTGCATCCCTGGGATAACAATTAAGCCACCCACTACTTTAGGCAGCACACCCTATGACCAAAACTCCCGGAACTTGGCGCCCACCAATCAGTGACTTCGTCGGTCAGCCAGACTCACCCTGATGACTCATTCTGCTCCCAGCAGATGGGGAGAGTGGCTCCCCCCCCACAACCGCCACCCCTTCCAGCTAAGACAAAGAATGAAAAATCACCAAAAATTTCTGTTAGTCTGTTTGCAGGTACGAATATGGCAAAGATGTACCCCTGGCTTCACTCACCTTTAGAGTAGTGTAGAAAGCTCCACCAAATCATCAAGGAATAAACAAACTATGGATAACTGTTGTATGAGTTGCCTGCTGCTACAAAGATTCTCATTCAAGAGACTGAGAATCTGCGATACAAGCTAAACTGCATCCAGAAGGCCATACTGTTCAATGAAATTATTATTATTATTATTATTATTATTATTATTATTATTATTATTATTATTATTATTATTATTATTATTATTATTATTATTATTATTGTGGTGGTGTTGGAGGTGACAGCTACATCAGCGGCAATCAGTTCATATAGTTTTCCCTATTTTTTAATAATTTATTTTTCTAGGTTACTGCATTCTGCCAGTAACATGCCATGTTTGTCACATTTGGGAAGGAAAGCAGGTTGCAAAATTGGACAGTTTATTTCCAATGAATGCGGTATATCAGTAGAAGAATACTGAAATAAGGATTTCATCCTCTGTAGAGTTGCCCTTCAGGAGAAAATCTTCTATTGAGACGTCTTTCAGGAGAAAGTTATCTTTAGTGTTAGTTGGGGCCACATTCCGCTAATTTGAAAAGATAATGTTCTCAACAATTTTCATCGTATTGAAAGTATTGTTCTTCTAGCTTCTACCAGAAAATGCAATTACTGAAGCTCTTCATCATTCATAGGCGTTGATAATAGCTTATACGAAAAATTTATTTACGTTGTTCATTAGAGATCTAGATCAAGTGCTTTTCTTGGCAAAACCTCAATATAAAATAAGAGCATATTCTCTCTCTCTCTCTCTCTCTCTCTCTCTCTCTCTCTCTCTCTCTCTCTCTCTCTCTCTCTCTTTTAAACTAATATTTCCCTTACTACTAGCCTACACCTCGGATTTATTACGGTACCTATGGAACCACCTTTAACCTAAAGTTTCCAATACAATTCGAAGTTCTTTATTCTATCAAGGTTTTTCTACCTGGAAGGTTGAGAAGCAACCTGGATTTCTCTCAGCGAAAGAACATGTATACATGGTGTTCATATTCACTTCGTATATATGCATATAATGTCTAAGAGACTTGATGAATAAGATATCAATAATGATTTGTTGTAAAAGAATAAAAAAAAATACATGAAAGACATGAAGAATGTTTAAGATCTTTCAAAATTTAAACATGTTATCCCTTTTTTTATATTTTTCTGGCAAAGAAATAATAAAGTACAGAATGAATTGCCTTCTGATGCTGGTGATTGATTTTGACTGAGGCGGTTTTTAGCAGCAAAGGCTTTTTGCTCAAGGATGGAAAGGATGTCGAAATGATGAAAATGTTTGATGTAGCCCTCCGACCTTTTCCCTTCCGGTAGACCAGATCTTACCCAGCCAGGATTGCTCATGCACCGGCATCATTTTTGTAAATTAATCCCATTAGTTTTCACTTGGGGGGGGAGTAATATTTTTCTGCACGGGCCATGCTGAGTTAGTATACAGTCCTTGAATGTAACGGTGAATATCATTATTTTCGAGTCTGCTGAGATCACTCAGTCACGATACAGAGCTGACAGCGCCACAAGTACTACAACTAATTAGTTTTTGTTTTTATATAGATAGGACGAAATATAACAAAGACCTATTCACGCGAGTCTGTTCCTTTGGTGGGAATTTGTAAGTCATCTTTTCAATGTCTTCTTCTTATTGCTGCTATATTTAAAAAAAATATTTAGTTATCGCAATATAATACAAATATTCTTCATGGTGTCTGTGGGGGAATAGGCTCTCAATATCAGGATGAAAATAAACTATTTCAATATTTTGTAATTATAATTAAAATAGTAATTACATAACTTGGCCAATATCCTATTTAAACTACTAATGGTACCTAAGTAATAATGTACTTAAATTTGTTAAGCTGAAGACACAGAAGGCGTTGTTTTCATAATCATGGCTTGTATAACAGTATTTTCAAGGGTGCTGAAGTAAATAAATTCCAAGTGAGCTGAAGTAGATAAATTCCAAGCGTGCTGAAGTAAATTCCACAAATCGATGATCCATTCGACTTCTTGACGACACTCGGAACTGTATCGTATGGTGAAGCAAAGTTATGAAGTCTTCTGCAAATTAGGAACGCACGTCAAGCGAACCGAAGTTCACACATGGGGACAGTGTGACAGCCTTTCTGAAATGATACAAATTTGCAATACTGAAAAACATGATCAGAACTACCAATATTTAAATTAACACTTCAAACTGAGGAATATAACTTTAAATTCACGAAATTAAATTATTTTTCACTTCACAAAACTTCCAAATTCCTTTACCGATCACTTGAGTGGTTAACAGCAGACTGATCCGGTAACGCACAGAAAACGCAAGGAAAAAAAATTCAAGGAGAGTTAAGTACAAACAAAAAGCGAAAAACAGACAAGGACGCTAAAGACATGAAACACGAACTCTAGGTTTAAAGACCAATTGGCAGACATTGGCAAAGCACAAATATCTCTTTTCCCTCACATGCCCCCCTAATAAGATAAAATTATCACCTTTCAATGAGGGAAAAGGGAAAAAATAAATACCCAAACCAAAATTACCCAATTTCTCCATAAAAAAAAATCATTTGCTTCTGCTTAAGAAATCTGCAATATGATTCCTATCACCAGCTATATGTACAATATTAAACACGTATGGTTGCAAAGCTAAAGACCACCGTAATAGGCGACTGTTTGAACCTTTAAATTGCTCCAAATATGTCAAAGGTTTGTGATCAGTCTCTAGGAAAAATGGTTTTCCCAGCAAATAGAATGAGAATTTCTGAATAGCCCACACAATGGCTAAACATTCTCTCTCAATGCATGAGTAGTTCATTTGTCTGGGTAAGAGTTGTACACTTGCATAAGCGATTAGGTGAGGAATGTCATCATAGTACTGGAATAGAACAGCACCTAATCCATAAGATGAACTATCAGTTCGAAGGCAAAATGGTTTATTATCAGGAATTTTAAGAATTGGAGAATCTGCTAGACAAGATTTAAGGTGATTGAACTCCTCTACAGCTTCTACACTTAAAATCAATGGTTCTGAAATGCCTTTCTTGAGATAGGATGTCAGATGTACACTGTTACTTGAACTATTAGGAATATACCTTCTGTAAAAGTTAATAGTTCCCAAAAAACTTCTAAGTTTCTTTTTAGTATCTGGAACATCACTATCAAGAATGCATTTAACTTTATCATCTAAAGGAAAAATTCCATCTGGAGTTACTTTATGACCCAAAAAAGTGATTTCTTTATATCCAATAAAACATTTACTGGGCTTGGCAGTTAAACCAAATTCTTTAAGACGAGTCAAAACTTTACTTAAATGTTCCAAATGTACTTCCCAAGATTTAGAAATTACAAAAATATTATCAAAGTAACAAGCAACAAAATCCAAACCATTTAGCAATTTTCTCATTAGTTTTATGTACGTAGCACAAGCAGAATGGAGACCAAATGGCATCATTTTATACTGCATTAAACCTAATGGCGTTTGGAATGCAGTGTACTTTTTACTTGCTTCTGTGAGAGGAATTTGATGGTAAGCTTTACAGATGTCAATCTCTGAAATATAGGTATAATTAGAAAATTTATGCAATTCTTCCTCAAAAGATGGCATTGGCTCACAATCAAATTCTGATATTGAGTTGAGATTTCTAAAATCTATGACCAATCTATGTGACTTGTCTGCTTTCTTAAGTAATAATGATGGTGATACATACGAGGAATTAGAGGGTTCTATTATATTATGATTCAATAGAGATCTGACTTCATTCTCAAAAGCAGCTTTAAGATGTACAGGAATAGGATAACTTTTCCTTTGAAATGGCTCCTTGCTTTGTACACTTATATGATGTTCAATAGCTGATGTCTTTCCAGGAATATCAGAAAAGGTACCATCAAACTCTTCTAATAAAGTGTTGACATCTTCAACTTGTTTGGAATTCAGACAAGGTCCAATGTTCACTGTGCTCCTGCAAGAGTCCAAAGTGATTATTCCTCCTTTAGGGACATTTAAAAGTTCATCATCTTCATCTGTAATGAGTGAAACTTTATTAACATAATGCTTGAAATTTGATACTTTAGTGAAATCTTCATTCAAGTCACCAACAAAATTACATGCAATATCACTTCTCCGGAAATATTTCTTAAGTAAATTAATATGATACAATTTCTCTTTTCCATTGACATTGATAAGGTAATCAACTGGACCTATTCTCCTTACAACTTTATGTGGTCCTGTCCAAGCTATTTGAAATTTGTTGAAGCTGTCTGGAATTAGCAGCAATACTTCACCTGTATTTAAATTTCTCTTGCTAGTTTTTACATCAAAATAGGACTTATATTTATCCATAGATATATTCATATTACTACTAACTAGGTCTGTTGTCTCTGCTAACCGTTCCCTTAATTCAATTACAAACCTGTAAAGATTAGTCTCTTCGTCATCCAAATTCTTGTTGGACCATACATCCAACAAAATACTCAAAGGACCACGAACTTGCCTCCCATAAAGAATCTCAAAAGGTGAGAAACCTGAACTGTCACTAGGGATCTCTCTCATAGAGAATAATGCTGCAGGGATGAACTTATGCCATAGATTAGGCTTAAGAGAGCACAATTTCTTCAGAATTGATTTTAAGACAGAATGTTGCCTTTCAATCTTACCATTGGCAGCGGGGTGATATGGCGTAGTAAACAATGGGCGAACTCCCAGAAGAGCATGCACTTGATCCATTAGTTCAGATTTGAACTGAGGACCCCTATCAGAGAGTATCTCTCTTGGAATACCAACCCGAGAAAAGATAGTTACTAATGCTTCAGCTATGTCTACCGATGTAATGGATTTCAGAGGAACAGCATCTGGAAATCCTGAAGCATAATCAATAAGGGTCAATATATACTGATGGCCTTCAGAAGACATTGGTTTAATAGGACCTACAATATCAATTGCAACTTTGTAAAATGGTGTTGAGATGACTGGCAATTTAACTAATGGAGCCTTCTTCACTCTCCCGTGACTAGTTGTTTTATGGCACCTGTCACACGACTTACAATAATTATATATATCTTTAGTCATTCCTTGCCAATAAAATAGTTCATTAATTTTGACAAAAGTCTTTCTATGCGAGAAATGACCAGCTATGGGAATATCATGAGAAAGCTGTAATACAAGATTAACAAATTTCTTTGGTACAACCAGACATACTTTGTTAAGCAACTTCTTATTGTTACATGCAAGGATCTTGCGATAAATCAAACCATCAACTTCCAGATATTTGTACTGTAAACCATTCTTTGAAGTAAAGACTTCATCATTCTTACAATACTCACGAATGTTGCAAAGAGAGTTACATTGCTGCTGTTCAGTCTTGAAATCAGAGTGAGAAATGTTTAGATTAGCTACATCAACACAAAATTTAGGATGCTTAGTGTTCCTAGAGGTTGACTTACTTTGACTTCTGGTTACTGCATTGATTTCATGACTATTAACATCAGCAGATTCAATTTGAGCTAGGTTTGAAACTCCAGGTATGTTGCCTAATAAGACAGAGCAATACTTAATGGGTGCTCTAACAGCATTACACCAACCAGTAAACCATGGACATCTAAGATAAACTCTTACAACAGGGAATTCATCAACACGACCCAAGTAATCAGTAAGTTTACTCATTTTCACATTACCCTTAGGTTGAGGAACCAAAATATCTGAAATTATTAATCCAGAACAACCAGTATCACGAAGAATTGTGGATACCCAAGTGCCATTTACAGTACCACTTGTCATGGGACCTTTAGTGGTTTTGTCATCCAAAACATTACCGATTTCAATTTTGTTTTCATGAGGTTTTGGTTTATTGGGACAGTTACTGGTAATGTGTCCTGGCTGACCACAAGAATAGCATTTAATTTTAGAAACACCTTGTTTTGTTTGGTTATTAGGTTTGCCATCACTCTTTACACTAAACTTGTTCTCAAGATTTGGAACTGGATTGCCAACTCTAGTTTTATTGAAATCTTTAGGATAAGTACCATGTGCAGAGGCATAGGTGTCTGCAAGACAAGCCATCTCTTCGCGAGATTTTGGTTTTCTTTCTTTTAGAAAAACCCGTAACTCCTTACTAACAGTACTCATGAACTGATCCATCACAACTAGATCTCTAAGATTCTCGTAAGTTTCATAAAGCTCCAAACTTCTATACCAATAAGTGAATAACTTTGACAATGAATTCATGAATTGCTCATAGGTAGACTTAGAATCTATTCTAGCACTACGGAAATCTTTCCTATAAGAGTCACTGGTCTTTTTAAAACCTCTGAGTAAAGCAGCCTTGAGTAAATCAAAATTTGCAGACACATCCATGTCAATAGAATAATAAATCTCCAAAGCTCTACCCTGTAATAAACTACCTAGTTTAGCAGGCCAAAGTTCCTTATCCCACTTATACAATGTAGCAATACGCTCAAATCTATCAAGATAAGCAACAAGATCGTCACCATCTTTAAAATAAGGTGGTTTGATAGTTTCAGCTGGTATTACTCTAATTTCAGGATTACCACTCCTACCAGATCCACTCAATTCTAAAACTCTTAATTCATGAGCTCTCTCTTTCTCCCTCTCTTTAGCTTGTATTGCTAACAGTTCCGTTTCAGCTTTGATTTTATCTTCTCTTTTAGTAGCCCTCTCGTCCCGTTCAGCAACTTCATGCTCCCGTTTTTCAATGAAATTAAAGAGTGCTTCCCCAGAAAAACCCAAACTCTTCCCCTTATTCTCCCAAAATTCATAACTGTCCATGTTTTTAGAATTTTAACGGAAGAACAATTGAAAATTACTCCTGAGTCAATTTTCCAATTCTTTCGACAAGCTAGTGTAAGTAATGAAATGCGAAAAAAAAATCTAAACTTCCAACCAAACATTCACCAAACGATCCATACTTCAACATCAAAACAGTTAACCTTACATTCTCACTCATTATGCCAAAAAGAAAAAAAAATTACAAACAGCATCAAAACAATCAACTACGCAGTCATACTGACTCAGCTATGAATTTGGAAATTTCACATGATGTGAAAACTCACTATTTTTAAGCGATAGACTAATGAACAGAGTAACTGAAACACTGGAATATATCCCCCAATAAATACTATTCCTCAGTCACTAGGTTAAGTCTAAAAATATCAAAACTGATCACACTTTCCAAAATTACTAATCTGCATCAAAACCTAACTTAAGTTTTCAAACCTGATATCAGAGAAAATTCCCCGTAATATATATCTGGCCCTGGTGAGCACACCAAAATGTGGGGGAATAGGCTCTCAATATCAGGATGAAAATAAACTATTTCAATATTTTGTAATTATAATTAAAATAGTAATTACATAACTTGGCCAATATCCTATTTAAACTACTAATGGTACCTAAGTAATAATGTACTTAAATTTGTTAAGCTGAAGACACAGAAGGCGTTGTTTTCATAATCATGGCTTGTATAACAGTATTTTCAAGAGTGCTGAAGTAAATAAATTCCAAGTGAGCTGAAGTAGATAAATTCCAAGCGTGCTGAAGTAAATTCCACAAATCGATGATCCATTCGACTTCTTGACGACACTCGGAACTGTATCGTATGGTGAAGCAAAGTTATGAAGTCTTCTGCAAATTAGGAACGCACGTCAAGCGAACCGAAGTTCACACATGGGGACAGTGTGACAGCCTTTCTGAAATGATACAAATTTGCAATACTGAAAAACATGATCAGAACTACCAATATTTAAATTAACACTTCAAACTGAGGAATATAACTTTAAATTCACGAAATTAAATTATTTTTCACTTCACAAAACTTCCAAATTCCTTTACCGATCACTTGAGTGGTTAACAGCAGACTGATCCGGTAACGCACAGAAAACGCAAGGAAAAAAAATTCAAGGAGAGTTAAGTACAAACAAAAAGCGAAAAACAGACAAGGACGCTAAAGACATGAAACACGAACTCTAGGTTTAAAGACCAATTGGCAGACATTGGCAAAGCACAAATATCTCTTTTCCCTCACAGTGTCTACCTACTAGTTGATGTCAATGTTACCTAGTTTATTGAAAATTACTCGTAGCTGAAAATCCTGGACGCTGCTAAATAAGATGATTAAAAAACTAGTTATCCTCCACATTAATCATTAAAGCTTAATTCATGTCAGTGTTTCCTATTATGTTTCTTAACAGTTGGTTATGTTTTTAAAATTAACTAGGAAAATGGACTTTTGCACCTTCCTAGGAACTTCCTTAATTGAGGTTCACTTCCATTTTATCTTCATCAGTGAGATGAATTCAGTTCCTAATTTGCAATGTCTAATCTTTCATTGCAACCTTAATAAAAGATCTGAATACTATTTCGCTACATAATATTGTCTCAAAGCTTAACATTTTCTTAAACGTAAAACCTTTTTCAGAATGTGTAGCTATCTGCAGCAGGCATGGTTACCAACTTTTGGGGCAAGCGTCCAGGCAACTAAAAAGAAAAAAGAAAAAAAAAAAACAGGCAGGCTAACATATAAATACATGCGGAAATAAATGTCAAAATCAATTTGAAAATAGAGCAATTCCATCTTTTCTGAGCGACGTGATGTCTCCGCCCTGGTTTTCATTTACGAGCAAAAAGTAACGCCACAATTTCCGACCCAAATCGTCCATTCTTTTATTTGCATTAAATGATAACTTCTGTATTTGCACCGGAATTTAAAAATTGTTTCGAATTCTATATCTTTTTAGGGTCATGAAGGATTTTCCTCTCTCTCTCTCTCTCTCTCTCTCTCTCTCTCTCTCTCTCTCTCTCTCTCTCTCTCTCTCTCTCTCTCTCTCTCTTATACTATATTGAAAGTACAGATTTTAAGTTCTGCCGCCTTTGACAAATAACTGTTATTGTCGCTACACTTTCCAGGATTTATGTTTTACTCCTCTACCTATTTCCTCTATTGACACCGAGTAAAATGAAAAGAAAACAAGTAAAAAAATGCGCCGAAGTTTCTTCGGCGCAATCGAGCTTTCTGTACAGCGCATAATGCTGTATGAGCCACTGCCATGAAACTGTCAGCCACGCCTGGTGGTGGCCTACCCTATAGCGTTGCCAGACGCACGATTATGGCTAAAGTTAACATTAAAAAAATAAAAACTACTGAGACTAGAAGCTTGCAATTTGGTATATTTGATGATTGGAGGGTGGATGATCAATATACCAATTTGCAGCCCTCCGGCCTCAGTAGTTTTTAAAATCTGAGGGAGGACAGAAAAAGTGCGGACGGAATAAAGTGCGGACGGACAGGCAAAGCAGTCACAATCTTTTTCTTTTACAGAAAACTAAAAACCATCTATTTCCCTTTTTATGAAAACTCAATGAGGGTTCCGAATATCTTCTAGTGCTCACATTTTTCTTCGTGACGTCAGAAGCTTTGGACTCTGAGAAGTGACACGAGAAGCCTCATCACTGTGACTGACCTGAGACGTTGAAAATGTTCTCATGTAAAAGGAGAAGAAGCAGAATCGCGGAAGGCAACTAACTTTGATTTCTGCATATAAAAGCTATTTGTTAGTGACTGGACAGAGAGAGAGAGAGAGAGAGAGAGAGAGAGAGAGAGAGAGAGAGAGAGAGAGAGGCGGATAGACATACAAGCAGACACAAAGAGAGAGAATGAAAGAGAGAGAGAGTGAAGAGGCTGCTAGGTCAACCGATATCTAACGGTCGGCAGTCTCGAGCGAAGGAAAGTTTGCCTGAAGTGATCGCCAAGAAAGAGAAATGGAATCAACTTAGACAGTCAAGAACGACAGATGAATCAGGCGAAAGGATTTGATATATAGATATATGTATATATATATATATATATATATATATATATATATATATATATATATATATATATATATATATATATATATATATATATATATATATATATATATATATATATATATATATATATATATATATATATATATATATATATTAAGAAGGAATTATAAATTCAGCTAGTTGATAGTTATGAGTTTTATATGCAGAGAGAACCGGTCTTAGAGGTTCTCTTTGCATCTAAGACTCATAACTGTAAACTTGCTAAATATATAATTCCTTATATATATATATATATATATATATATATATATATATATATATATATATATATATATATATATATATATATATATATATATATATATATATATATATATATATATATATATATATATATATATATATATATATATATATATATATATATATATATATATATATATATATATATATATATATATATATACATATATATATATATATATATATATATATATATATATATATATATATATATATATATATATATATATATATATATATATATATATATATATATATATATATATATATATATATATATATATATATAATATATATATATATACATATATATATATATATATATATATATATATATATATATATATATATATATATATATATATATACATATATATATATATATATATATATATATATATATGTTTGTGTGTGTGTATATATATATATATATGTGTGCGTATAAAGAAGAAGAGGAAATAATAGTCGAGCAAATCGGCTATCTATCTTCCTAATTTATTCCTTCACATAAATCCTGCAGGACTTCAGTCTTAAATCTCTTCTTCTACCCTCCTATGGTTCAGGATCTTCTCATCACTGAGAAGCCCCACACCTGAAGGTGAAGCACTTTGAAAAAAAAATACATTTTTTGTTTTCAGAAAAAAAGGACGAGCTTCAAATGCAATTGTTTTTATTCTGGTAACTCCGCTTGAAGATTTCCTGTGTTGCAAATATCTTGTTCCTATAGAATGCATACTAAGATTTATCATTCTGATGATACTTCCAGAGGGACTCATGCAAAGAATGTTTATTTCTCTCTCTCTCTCTCTCTCTCTCTCTCTCTCTCTCTCTCTCTCTCTCTCTCTCTCTCTCGCTCTCTCTCTCTCTCTCTCTCTCTCTCTCTCTCTCTCTCTCTCTCTCTCTCTCTCTCCGCCAAGATTCAATCTGCCGAAAGTCTCAATATAAAAATCAAAGTTTGTTATAGACTCTCCCACTACTTTCTTTGCTCCGACACTGTTCTAGGTTTGACCTGCCATTTGCAAGCGAACCTTGATAAGGGTTTTGAGTACAGAGTAATTCAAATAGATTTTAGTGTTGCTTTCGATTTAGTGAATCATAAAGCACTTGCTTCCGAATCTTGCGGTGGGTGGAGAGGTTTTAGGTTTATTTCAAGATTTCCTTACAGATAGGCAGCAACGAGTTGCCGTTAATGGGATCTTTGGCGAACCAAGACCTATTGTGTCTGGAGTACCATAGGGTAGTGTTCTTGGTCCACTGTTATTTTTAGTGTTTACAAGTGATATCGTTGTTGGCCTGGAAAACAAGATTGTTCAGTCTCCCGATGATGCAACACTTGTGGGTTGGTAAAGTCTACACTTATGAGAAATGAAGCTGCCCTTAGTCTCAGATGAGTGAATGGTGTAGTCGGTGGGGTATAGGGCTTAACGCCAGTAAAACGAAAACACTATTGATTAGCAGATCTTGTACAGATTTCCCACCCTATCTTCACCTTCAGGTGGATGGAACTTTTCTGAATGAGTCTTAAACTTTAACTATCTAACTTTTGAGAAACATCTAATGAAAGTGTCAGCAAATGCCGCACGAAAGTTAGGTAATGCACATTAGGCCTCGTATATTTATAACAGTGATAAAATCAATGCAGCCTGTTGAAGGTCATTTGTCCTTCCTTTACTAAAATACTGTTCTCCGGTGTGGATGTCTGCTTCTGCCAGGGATTTATCTCTTTTAGACAGAGTGGTTCGTGGTGGTAGGTTTCTGTTTCCTAATATTAGCAGTTATGCCTTGGACCGTCGACGGATGGTCTCTTGTTTGTCACTTTTTCATAAGGTATATTTTAATAGAGTTCTTTTACATTCACAATTGATCCCTGATCCCCTTTTCCTGCCGAGAGCAACCAGATTTGCTGAACAGCAGCACCACTGTATAGTAAATATGGATCGCTGTCGAACTTTTCAGTTCAAGAGGTCCTTTATTCCTCACACCGTTGGACTGCGGAACAATCTCCCTGAGGATGTCGTGTTTTTGGAACTTAAAAAACTAAAGCGAAGATGCAATGCATAACTACCGTAATGCAATGCCTCTTGTATATCAATAATTTATTTACTTTTTAACCTATTTAATAATCAATTTGTTAATTTATTTCCTTTGCTTTTTTGATAAGTCGTCTCTTCTTTCTGTATTCCCCATTATCTTCTGTTACTGCCTTTTAATGAACATCATATTCTTTAGAAGCTTGAATTTAAAGTCAAGGGGCCCTTTGGACTTGTTCGATAAGAATAGGGTCCATCTTCTGAATAATAATAATAATAATAATAATAATAATAATAATAATAATAATAATAATAATAATAATAATAATAATAATAATAGGTCTTATTAAAAAGGATGGCTGTATTATGCGAATTTATCTTATATAGTGTCTTTTCTATCCTCCTTATGATTCGCTTTTCAGGCTCAGCGATGTTAGTCAGTAACTGACCGATATTTATGTTGGAAAAGGACAGTGCGGAATATTGGAAGTCTTTTATTACAATATTCAATTAGAAATCGTTCGTCTGGGTCCAGGTTCTATTGTAGGTACCGTCGACATGTTTCGACCAGCTCGTTGGTCATCCTCTGGACGTGGTTGCAGGAGGTCTGAAGAAACGATGTGCTCGGGTTGGTATTTATAGGGGAGGTCATGATCGGTGCTGAATTATGATTGGCTGCCCGGGGCATGTACCCTCGGGCGGAGCCTTCTCATCCAAGTTCTGTTTTCGTCTTGCGTGCGAGCGGCGTTGTAGTGCTGAGGATGAAGAGAAGAATTTCGATCCTCGGATGCCGAATTTTGATTTGCTCGTACGCTATGGGGATCGCTCGGTGCATGTCTCCTGGCTGCCGTGGGGAGGAGAAAGGTTTCTTGCGTAATGTTGAGTGTTGGTTTCTCCTTCCAATGTGCAATGCTTCCAAGAGGCGTAGGCGGCGGTGGTCGGTAATTTGGTCAATCACTTCGATGTTCGTGATTATGTCTTTTCTTGCTATCCTCTGGTTATGGACGGTCCTGGCATGATTAAAGATAGCCCCCTCTTGGGCGTGGCAGGAAATCCTTTTGGAGAAACGCATGGTGGTCATACCGATGTAGGAACCGAGGCATCCTCGGACGGGGCATGAGTACCGGTATACCACGTTGGTTTTCTTCAAGGGGTCCTGCTGAGGGGGGGCTGGGTTGTTGCGCATAACCAGGCTGCTCGTCTTTCTGCTCTTGTAATAGATGACCAGATGTATGTTTCTGTTGGAGTCAACAGGGCTGACATTATTCTTGATGATGTTTTTGAGGGCGCATTCGTCTTCTTTATATTTATGATGAAATTGCCCTTTGTCAGCCCTGTTGACTCCAACAGAAACATACATCTGGTCATCTATTACAAGAGCAGAAAGACGAGCAGCCTGGTTATGCGCAACAACCCAGGCCCCCCTCAGCAGGACCCCTTGAAGAAAACCAACGTGGTATACCGGTACTCATGCCCCGTCCGAGGATGCCTCGGTTCCTACATCTTTATGACCACCATGCGTTTCTCCAAAAGGATTTCCTGCCACGCCCAAGAGGGGGCTATCTTTAATCATGCCAGGACCGTCCATAACCAGAGGATAGCAAGAAAAGACATAATCACGAACATCGAAGTGATTGACCAAATTACCGACCACCGCCGCCTACGCCTCTTGGAAGCATTGCACATTGGGAAGGAGAAACCAACACTCAACATTACGCAAGAAACCTTTCTCCTCCCCACGGCAGCCAGGAGACATGCACCGAGCGATCCCCATAGCGTACGAGCAAATCAAAATTCGGCATCGAGGATCGAAATTCTTCTCTTCATCCTCAGCACTACAACGCCGCTCGCGCGCAAGACGAAAACAGAACTTGGATGAGAAGGCTCCGCCCGAGGGTACATGCCCCGGGCAGCCAATCATAATTCAGCACCGATCATGACCTCCCCTATAAATACCAACCCGAGCACATCGTTTCTTCAGACCTCCTGCAACCACGTCCAGAGGATGACCAACGAGCTGTCGAAACATGTCGACGGTACCTACAATAGAACCTGAACCCAGACGAACGATTTCTGATTGAATATTGTAATAAAAGACTTCCAATATTCCGCACTGTCCTTTTCCAACATGAATATCGGCCAGTTACTGACTAACATCGCTGAGCCTGAAAAGCGAATCATAAGGAGGATAGAAAAGACACTATATAAGATAAATTCGCATAATACAGCCATCCTTTTTAATAAGACCTGTTTAAAAGAGGGTCTACTCCCTTAATAATAATAATAATAATAATAATAATAATAATAATAATAATAATAATAATAATAATAATAATATTTAATCTAAGAACACTTTTTCAAATACCTCAGTAACGATACCGAGGCTGCACATATTTTCTGCCTAAGCTTCAATGAAGGCAACTTCTCACCTCAGAGCTTAAGTCTGTGTGATGTGATCTTTTGCAAGGTCGCATAGCTTAGCTGGACGGCAATCTCTTTCGATAGGGAATACAGTCACTTGCGGTCTGAAATCAAGATGATATATGTGATTTTGGGCGTCTAATTATATATGCCAAATCAAAAGTCCTTCAAAAGAAGGCATCGTGCTTACCCCATACAAAAATGGGAAAAAAGCATGTTAAAAGAAGAAGAAGAAGAAGAAGAAGAAGAAGAAGAAGAAGAAGAAGAAGAAAAGAATCATCATACATTTCAGAAAACTTCGAGGCCGTCACTTTTTCAGTACAAAATTACTAAGAGAGAGAGAGAGAGAGAGAGAGAGATAAATAAATAAAAATATAGATTCTCATG
>JANJGK010005126.1:0-27500 GCA_039081455.1 Macrobrachium rosenbergii
ATATTTTCATATATGTTACCAAAGGGGAATTTATTAGTTGATAATAAGTTCGTCGTCCCGTGGGCTTGAACCAGCAAAGGACAAGAACTCAGGACTACAGTGGACGCTTTAATCCACACGGCCAGCAAGTGAGGTATAAGTGGATATCGGCACCCACCTACAAATCCCCCGTCAAACTCAGGTGTTTGTATTTAGAGACGATATCCACCCACCTCTGCCATGTTAACTGTGTAGTGTGTTTGTCGCACGCAGCCATATTATGACTTTTTATCACATCACCGTGATTCATATACAATCAGTAAGCTACAAACGTCCTTTAATATCCAATTCGCTCTACCTCGGAAATAATATATTTTCATATATGTTATCGAAGGGGAATTTTTTAGTTGATAATAAGTTCGTCATCCCGTGGGTTCGAACCAGCGAAGGACAAGAACTCAGGACTACAGTGGGCACTTTCAAAGACGCTCTTTGAAACTCAATGAGTCGCAAAAACAAGTAGTGTTGAGTAAGGACGCTCTCTGGAGTGAAAAGAGGCATTATTGGAAAGTGTTGTGAAGGGCCACAATATTGAGTGTGTAGTAAATCATTGATATGTGTACAGTGTGTTACGTTTCTTTTATTTTGGTGATTGATGGTTAGTTTTTATAAATCATTAATCATACACTGTTATGTCCCTGTTCTTTGTTTATGCCAATGGTCCACATTAATTCTTTCTTTACCTAGCTTAGATAGGTCATGGGCTCACGGGTCTGTAGCACAGCACAGCCGTTTTTTAGGCGCTACAGGCTGGTGTATGAGTGGTGACCTAGACTAAGTTAAGGTTAATCTATTAAGGTTTTGGTCCTTATTTTTGTTTAACTGATATTTGCGTTTTCAGAATAATTTAGCCAGGTCACGGGCTCACGGGTCTGTAGCACAGCACGGCCGTTTTTTAGGCGCTACGGGTTGGTGTATGAGTGGTGACCTTGGTTGAGGTAACACTAGCCCCATTGTGGTCAATTTATATTTTTGTTGTCGGTTATCTAAGTTTAGTCTAATAATAGGTTAGTCTTGTTAACATTGGTGCTCTGCTAACCTGTGCCCACCACTCCACTTGTGAGTTCATGGGGATATTACCATATTTCTTTGTATGTTGATACTGATGTTATTTTTGGCGTGGTCACTATAAATTATTTACTTGTATTAGCTTTAAGTCTTAGTATTAAGGTTAAGATTTTATATCTATTAACTGTATTGAAAGTGGTACAAAATTTTTTTTGCCACTATCTCTAATCTATTTATGCTGGCAATGCGATATAGTATTTTTAATCACTTTTTGAGTTTTGTCATTAGACTTTAATTTTTCTTATTGTCCCTGTTTTATTTCATATAGATTGAATTGCTATGTTAGCATTTTTATATATTTCTTTGAATTTTGAGTTAAGTTCTTGTGGAAAATATTTTTTTTGTTGGGTAAGGAGGTGTCAGTATGTGTTTAATTTAACGTAAATTAATTTGTTTTGAATAAGTCACTTTGGCAGTAATTATTTTTTTTGGAACGTAATGACCCTGTTTCCTCCTCCCCGACATTTCTGACTTGTTGTATAGTTTTAATTACAATGAGCTTGTTTTATTTTCACGTGTGGTGTTGGCTTCTCATCCGGAGCTGTATTCGGCGCTGTCTCGCCAGGTCTGAGTCAGTCGTTTTCTGGACCATTAACATTGTGAGGGCTTGACTTATTTTAGGATTAACTCTGGATTACAATACCCGCCTTTCTTCAGTTGCTGCTGCTGTCCTCCTTTGGGAGATTGATTCATTCTTCAGTCTGCACCCTTGGTTCAGTTATTTGCCAAGGGGACCTCTCTGCCAACTGGTAAGGTGTGATTACCTGTCGGACGGCCGTGTCCGTTGATCGTCTTGCGACGTTAAAGTGATACTTTCTTCAGTCTGCGCCCTTGGCCCAGTTATTTTGCCTAGGGGACCTCTCTTACGTCTGGTAAGGTCTCAAGAATATATATTATTCCCCTCGACCCGTGATTTGAAGGCTGCGTTAGCCACTACTACTGTTTAGAGCTCACTTAAGGGAAGCAGTTTTTTTTTTTTTTTTTTTTTGATAAATGTTTAGTTTGTAATAAGTTAGGTTATTCTGACTTTTCGACTTTCTATTACTTTCAGGGCCCTCTCTTTAAAGTGTAATTGCATAGTCTATCTTAATTTGGTGTAAGTGTGTTTGTTATTCGATGTTTTCAGTGTGTGGTTGATTTTTGTGTTTATTTAATGTATTTTGTAAGAGGCTCAGTGGTCATTTCTTTCTAAAAGTTTGTATTAAATATTAAGGTTTTATTTTCAATTTTTCTTTATCCTCCTTGATTCCATCTCTGTACACTCTGTTGCAGCCATTCCACCTATTGTGGACTTGGTCGTTAGTGACTTTATTTGTATTTTAAGAGACTTGTGTATGTTTGATGGGCATGGGCCCATAACAATATATATATATATATTATATATATATGTATATATATATATATATATATACATATACATATATATATATATATATATATATAATATATATATATATATATATATACTGTATATAAATATATATATATATATATATATATAATATATATATATATATATATATATAATATATATATATATATATATATATATATATTTATATATATGTATATATATATATATATATATATACATATATATTCACAGCATTGCATTTGCTTCACAATTAAAATATTTTTTAATACATGAAGATACATAGTTATCAAATAGTACAACTATGGAAAAACTGTTCAGCTGACTTATCAAGTTATTTAGGCTACTAACCTAAAAAATCTACCTCTTTTTTCATGTTTGGCAACTTTTGGTCTGTTATGCCTGGACTATATACTCCGATATGACGACATAGATTTGCATTCACGTGACACGAAAATCAGAATTAAAGATGTGTATGTGGAACAATTTCTCCCCTTCCATCCTAGAATACTCAACATCCTACGGCCGACTCGGCAGAGATTCTATGAGGCAATGAGGTCGAAAGGTTTTCTGAGGTTCCTTGTCGCCCGAGAGCCACTCTCGAGACTCCTATCAGGGTATCGCAACAGAATCAAGTACACAAAAGGTTATTCTTTCCAGCGCGACTACTGGGGACCTTTAATTCTGAAATACACCAGAGGTCTTCGGTGAGTAGTGAATATGTTGTGTGTGCCTACAAGAGATCTTTCCTTGATAGTGACCCCCACGGATTTTAACCCGGTATGTATCCACCTTTGCGTTGCGTTTAGTACAAGCTCGTCGGGGATTACCTTAAAAACATAAACAAAAGACTGTAAATATCATAAAGATAATGACCCCCAAGAAATATTAGTTCTAGGTAACGACCCCCGAAAACCCTTGGCAGTCACTATCTAATAAAGATCCCCCTAAAGGTCATGAATGGAAGACAAACAAAATTCTGAATGATTCGCCATCATTAGTTTATAGATGCAACCTTCAATGCATATATCTCATTATTGATTTTGTAATTTAAGGTCTTTATGCCTCTAAGTTCTTTCAGAACTTGTAGTCTACTGAAAAGTCAAAATTCTGTCAAGACACCATGCTATTTTAGGGAACCTTTTTGTTCTAAACCCTTCTTGGACCTATCATTGATTTATGAAGTCTTTCAGGCATTTTCCAAGTTCAGATATAAGGAGGGGAATGAACGGTTTGCTGATGTCCCTACACTATATGAGAAAAAATTTACTTTAGAGAAAGTTACAACAACCTTAGCAGTTTAGGGCAAATGACAGCAGGCCATAGTGAAGCCCAGACCTCAAATGAGTAAGAATTAAGCCAAGGAACCTGACTAAAATCCTACTTGTTAGATCCCATGCATGTTATATGAATTATGTCTCGTAAAAATTAGACTATAAACCAAGCGTTGGGGTTCTTCTAAGCTATTCATGGCTAAAGGCACTTAAAAGAGAGAGCTGGGATAGCTGGACAGCAAAATAAAGATATCTAGCAAATAAAGGGCATGGAGTACAAGAATATGAAAGTGAACTGGGAGAAAATCCCATCGTTGCACTAAGAGGCAAAAGTTATGGAGGTAGGACAACAAGATGGAAGAAAGGAAGCAGGAATGGATGTAAAGTAAATTGACAGAAACTAGGTGTAGCTCTGGGTCGAGCTGTGCTGAAAACACTTTTAGTAACGTAAAGCCAGCGGCATCACTGGTTCACTGCTGTTAGCACTAGGCTGTTAAGGTCTATTGCAGCTTTCAGTATCGCTCAACTCTCCTCCTTAAAGTTGGATTTGGGGCAGGTAGACTTAATCATTATGGCTTTTTTTCATTTTTTCAGGGATAGTGAAGTGAGGTATCCAAACAAAACTTTGAAAATTATCCCAACATTTAAGGAATTCTCCCAATTTTTGGCATCCCAGAACCCAAGAAACTTTGATGTTCATTGGTTACCTTTTGGTTTTCAATGTGGGGTTTGCGAATTCAACTATACAAACATTGTGCACTTGGAGACATTTGATGAAGATATAAAATACATCACAAGGTAAGCTGACCCTTGAATTACATGTATATAGAGTCATTATATATATTATTTTTTGGAGCCGATGGCAAATTCTACAACAAATGTCATTGTAACCAACAGTGAGTGCTAAGCATTAGCTTTTGCTTGTCATGATTAGCTTCAGTGAGATCAGTTGCAGAAAAATTAGCTTTAGGGAGGTCCAGTTGTTCATATCAATCAGCATGCTGACCTCAAATACTGCTTGAAATTTACTTTTTTTCTCAGTCTTTTTTCTTTTAATGTAGTTTGCTCACCAAGCTGATAGCCTTCGAGGAAGAGCCTTATGAAAGTTAGCTCATTTTTAATAATGATAATCCATATCGCTAACTTACGGAGCAACAGCTCGAAGAGCAATCCAAGGCGGGTCAGGGAAAGGCACTGTCCATATGCATTTTATTATAATATGCTGACTTTTCACAACTCCTCATAGTTGCATTTTCTAGGCTGCAAACAGCGAACATGGCAATCAGTAAATTAAAATCAAAATCACAAATTAAAATTACAACAAAACGTTCAGAATAAAATTACTAAAACCTATCCTAAAAGAACAAGTGAAAGGCTGTGACAACCTACCAAGAAGGAAGTTAAAAACAAACTACTGTACTCGCATTGAACATTATAAAAGAGAAGGAGAGAAAAATAAATAAATAAACATACAGACAGAGAAGAAACAGCTCAACAAGACCATCAGGCAATAAACAGTTGTGTAGAGGATGTCTGGGAGTTTAACGGTGGTACAGTCAATTTAATAATAATAGATTCAAGTATTGTTAAATCATTTGCTTTTTGTACCTGTCCTATTATTGAAAAATCTTTATTTTCTATGAAAATTTTGCACATCTTCGAATGATTCCTGATATTAGACTGTTCAGGGCTGGACAATCTGCTCCCGGTTCTGAAGCTGACTCCTCTATGAGCATCAATGCGAACTTGCAACAGCCTCTTAGTACATCCGACATAGATCCCCTGACTACATCTGGGGCACTTGTACATAATTATATATAACGTTGGATGTAAATAAGGGACTGAGCTAGACTTTAAACTTGAAGAGAGCGCCAACTGTTAGGGGGTTCTTCGGGATGAGCTTGAGGTTAAGGGCCGGTAATTCCTTTCGAATGATGTTGAGAAATTTCTTCCTGAAAGAATCATCTTGCATATAGGGGAACGCTGCGTATAAATTCATCGTAGGGACGGTGTAATATAGAGTAGGTGGCGTCATCTTCTTGTTCAACATACTATTTGACTGTCGGCATATTATAATAAAATGCATATGGACAGTGCCTTTCCCTGACCCGCCTTGGATAATCCATATCGCACTTACATATTATCCACAAGGAAAGGATTTGCTGTCTCACATTCTCTCAAATTACTGTCATTTCTGATGGCATGGATACACAAGCAATAACAACAATGATCACATGTTCATGAGCCATTGAAACATTTTTGCTCTTAGTGACATCGTATCTTCACAATTATTTTGCCTACAATTTTCCCTCCCATTATTGTTGGTGATGGGGGCGTTGTTATATTTGTTTGCAGATTAAGCTGAATACATGCCAGAACTTTCATTTGAGCAGCTCTTAAAATCTATTACAATAGTACACTACAACTTTCTCTCTCTTTTTGGGGGGTCCTGGGAAATTATGGTCTGTGGGAGTTTGTGTGTTCATTACATAATTTTTTAACATCAGGAGTTTTCCCCTATGAGGTGGCTTTAGAGAAAAACAAGCTAATATCAAACCTTAATTTCTGGTTCAAGGATGAATACCTTGTGCTGAAAAACTTCCATAATAGTTACTTCATGCACTAACATAAAAATCCCATCAACGAAGCATCAACACCTCATAAACGCGCTATGGAGGTCCACCTCTTTCTTGTACACGCACACTCCCTGAATGATATGGCCTTCTGCTCAAGTACCTCTTCCTCACTGTATTTTCAGAACTTTCAGAGGTCTTACTCTAAATTATACATTCTTTTTGCATATCTACTTGAAGAAAATTTTCTCGACGTTAAATGTATTTTTCGGTTCATGGCCGATGGTTTGGGCTGGGATATGTAGTCCTACAAGACACTGACTAGGAACCAGAACTCACACTAGGGAGCTATTCAAACACAAAGGCATTTTTACGATTTTATTACAAAAAATAAACTCTAGAAAGACAAATCTACCCGAGCTCTGCACATTTACTTTGCTTCAAAAATGACACAACCAACTTACACATACATTAATTCAATACTGCTATAGCTGGGTTAACAACGTAGAGGACCACGTGGTCCTCGAGAACACAGGAACTAAATTTACAGAAGAAAAAGAGGGATTGCACTAAAATACGCTGAGCTTGACTTTACACATTACAAAGTAAACTTTGCTACGAATGACATGATATAGTGACTTTACTGACAAGGGAAGAATTCTGGACTGTGCGTGGGTTACTCAACAATAGAGAAAAACTGACTGTGAATTCACAAACTTAATTGAGTCAATTCTCATATAAGTGCTCATATATTATTCTAACTCTGGACATACTACATGCCCCTGCAGAATATTGGATGGCCTCAAATGAACACGGTAAAAATGGCAGTACACCAATTCAGCCATCAACCAGCTGTCTGGATCTGGATCGGACACACACCTGCTGTGGTCTCTGCTCATTTAGTTGCTCTGTATCAGTTTATATATGACCAGTTCCAGAAGGTTCCAAGATTCTAGACTTACAAAGACAACTCCTCATCTGAACTTCTCTAGTGCAAACCTCTTGTAAAATAAAAGTAGAACCTACTGTGCACTTCCCATAACTCAAAATATGTTACAAATGAAATTAAATCAGTAATTTTTGAGTCAGAACTCTCCACGTACTTCCACGTCAGCGAGGACGGACGTGCACATCTACGGTATTAGGCAATGATTAAAACAACAGGGAAGTTTTATGTTGGCAAAAATCCTGCAGTAAATTTTTGTTGACACTTCTGCCCTCTATTTTCTGAGCTGCCACAAAGTACAGTGATCCACCTTTTCACCTGTACTAACTTTTTTTTTACCACTTCTCTGCATCTCCATATTCTTCACCCTTTCAATCTTTCTCACTTGATATATACTACACAAACAGCCCATCTCAACAGCTTCATTTTTTTTTTATTTGTATTCATCATCCACAATTCACTCTTACAAATGAATTTTAGCTCAAGAGCCCTTACAAACACTCCAATTCTGTCTTCAGTGAGCATTCCTCTTACCCAAAAATTCTTCATACACCTTATAACTTTCCTTGCTTCATCTGTCATCTTGATTTGCCCCTTCTCTCATTCTACCATAATCCATAAATATCTATTACCAATACAAATCAAAAGTTACCATTCTGCTATTTCTCATATAAAAATTCTTAACTTTATCTTCCTTGTTTTCGTTTACCCTCATAACCATACTTTTACTCACTTTTACTGAATTTGGTCTAACAAAGGTTCTGCTTACACTCCTCTTCTCTCTTTATGGAACGGCTCCCCTCTATCAACTGCTGTTAAAATAAATCTCTCCCAACGAAGCTCTGGGCTTTCTCTTTCCATTCCTGATAATGAAAGGGGTGTGAGGCAGGCTGTTCTCTCTCTCTCTCTCTGCTGACTGACCATCTGTTGTTTTTTACCTTGGTCATATGGTGCCTTCATCACTTAATCAAACATTTGAGTCTAGTCTCTGCCATACCATTCAGCAAAGGTTATGTAATTTTGACCGATTGAGGCAGTCCTGAAATATTTTGAAAAAACAAATGACTTAAAGCCTCTGAAAAATTATTATTAACATGCTTTTAAACAAATTATAAACGAATAAAACTTCACTAATACACTAGCAATGAACATTTCAGAAAATAAAACCTTTACTTTGTGTAAGAATCTCGAACTTAAGAGAACATTAATGAGTCTCATTTTTTGTTTAGCACTGCAATGGGAAATGGTGCTAGGGGGCCGGGGGGACTATGCAAAAGGAAATGATAATTTCATAACTCATGCTTTAACAACACCAGTTTAAAAAAATTTATCTCAAATCTCAGTTTAGTTTGCTGAGTTGGTCTGCATCAACATTGAGTGTTCCTGGAATGCTCTCAGCTTGAAACTTGTAGCTCTGGAGTGCTATGACCCATCTCATGATCCTTGGAATGCATACATATCAGCCTGTATCACAAAATCTACCCCATACAGGTACATATGGAATCTCTTGACTGCAAGAATTATTGCCTGGCACTCCTTTTCAATACAGTATTTAAGCAAAAGCTATTGGAAATATCGCCTCAGCTAACTCTTGCAGAATCATGCTCCTATTCCTTCATTCAATGTATCTGTTCTCATGAGAAAAGTCCTATAAAGTCTGGTACTCATAGTGTTAGTGCATTTCCTTTTTCAGTTCATCAAACACTTTTTGCTGAGATTCCTTCCACTCCACCTTGCTCAGTGGTCCCTCCTCCACTAGGCTGGTCAATGGCACTGCTAGACTTTCGTAGGTGTTTGCAAACTTCCTTTGAATGATCTCACTTGTGTCTTGGTCCTTTGTGGTGCTACATCCTGCCCCCTCATCAATTTCACTTCTTTGTGACCAAAGCATTCCACTTTGCTGTATCCCATGTAAGACTTGGAAAGTCAGAGAGTCAGTCCTGTTTCCATCACTCTCTGGGATAGGCCCTTGAGTCCCTTGACATGATCTTCCCATGACGTTACATGAGTCAACATGTCATCCACATAATGGTCAATGTTCTTGGTTTCTGATAGTATCTTCCTAGTCACCCTGCAGAATGTTGCTGCTGAGTTTGTTAGTCCAAATAGCAACTGGTCACATCCACCTTAAACTGTGAATGATGTCTCCTCCTTTGATGCTTCTTCCATTAGGATTTGGCAATTACCTTGCTGAAGTCCACCTTGGTAAAAAAATCTATTGTTGCAAAGTTTTACCATCACAGCCTTGGGATCTACCATGGGTTCATTGCCAAACTTGGGTATGGTGTTCAGTCAACAGTAGTCCATGTAGAACCTGTTTCATCCATCCTTCTTCTTAACAATCACTAGTGGCAAACAATATGTAGAAGGTGACCTTTCAATTACTATCGCAAACACTTTATCAACTTCTTCCTGGACCAGTTCCATAGTAGCATACATTAAGTCTACATCTTACATCTTCACTCTAACTGACTGCTCTGTTATCATCTTGATAGAGAGTTCTCCCAGTGAAGTCTTCCTGGATTGCTGGTCAAGATGTCTTGGTATTCCTCCTGTGTAAGATTGTAGAAGAGAATGAGACAGGTTTTTTCCACCGGAGGGAAGGTTGGCATCTCCCTCCAACTGAGTCAGTACTCAGTATGCAACTGGTGCTCTTGTAGTAAGCATCACTCTACAATACATGCATCACTGGACACCAGGGTTTTATTGCAGTCCTATGCATCTAACATCCTACATGGCGCAGTGAGTTACCTATGCTTACACATGGGAACCAGAATGCCCACACCAAGAAGCCCTACAGTAGCTGCCTGAAGGCCTACTGGCCTTAAAGGCTCCTATTCGCCGGCTCCTCATAATGCTGCATGTACACAACTATGGCTGGCACAACAGCAATGTAATCTCGAAGCCCTCCAAACCGGTATTGCCAACGCTGCCCTATCTGGAACATGTGGATCCCCATCTAGGGTGCCAATGTCCGCAGCCTCGAGAAATGTGAAATGGAGATGTCGACACCACGTTTTGATCATAGCGAAGGCCAGTGGAGTGTTGGTTTTGACTTTGCAAGGTGCCGGCCAACGAGACAGTCCATCACGTGAGACTATATTACACACTGGCGCTGCAGTGTGCCCTCGATGCCAGGTACAGTGCAACAAACTGGAGCGCCCTTTCAGCTGAGGAGGCACTGGATGCTGTCTCCAAACTCATCCTTCGTGTGTCAAACCAAGCAGTTCAGTGGTTAGAGTTTTTCAGCAAGAAGCAAGGTCATAACAAAAGTGTCAGTGATTTTTTCTTGCATAGCTCTCAAAAAGCCATAGACTGTGAGTTTCAGTGCCCTAATTGTAATTTTAATCTTTCAGAGTATATGTTGTTAAAGAAACTTATAGTGGGATTAGGGGATCAAGTGTTAAAAAGACAATTATTTCAATTATATGAGTCATTTGCAAGTGTCGATGCCCTACGGGCAATGTGTTGCGCATTTGAGGTTGCCAAGCAGGATGCCAGTGGTAGGAAGCGAGGTACAGAAATCGCACCAGTAGAGTTTGAAAGTAGCGCAGCTGCCATCCCCGTCGGACCCCATCACCGTTAGGCGCATGTGTGGGAACTGTGGAGGTAGTCACGCCCCTGAAAGAAACGCATGCCTGGCAAGGTCGCTTATTTGCCATAACTGCTAGAAGACCAGGCATGTCAAGAAATGCTGCAGAAGCAAGAAGGCACCGTCGAACCCCACCACCGCCACAGTGGTGACAGGGGCAATCATCGCTGATACACATCACCCCTCCCAACCAAGAGAGAAGGGCCCAGGTTCATGAACGTGAGTGCCGTCGGCGATACAGGGGTTCAAGTATGTGTTGCAGGCATGGAGATGCTGTCGTTTTTCAATGTAAGGCCTGCACTGCTGCAGCGTCAGGCTGGCTTAAGAGATGTCGCCAACTTACAGCTGGAGTGCCTTGGAACAGCAGTCTTTCTGATCTTCAGGAATCGCACAAGTGTACAAGAGGTTTATTTCGTCAAATCGGCCAAGTCGCTTTACCTCTCTCTTTCTGTATGTAAAGACCTCGGACTTGTCCCAAACGACTTTCCACATCCATCTGATGCCGAACACCATGCCATACGCATGCCATACTCCCGCAACAGTTCCCAAGCACTGGGAAGCCGAGGTGAAGGCCCAGCTTGATGAAGACATGCAGAAGGGCATCATCCAAGAATTCCCCCCAGGAGAAGCGATGGAATGGTGCGCACGAATGGTCGTAGTGGCAAAGAAATCAGTTCACCCACGACTCACAGTGGACTATCAACGCCTGAATGCCTCCTGCAGAAGGGAGACAAATCACACTCCAGCGCCCTTCGACATGGTATCCGGGATCCCCCAACGCTCCTACAAGACAACAGCTGACGCTTACTGGGGATTCCACCAGGTGGAACTTGACGAGGAGAGTCGCCACCTGATGACGTTCATCATGCCCTGGGACTGCTTCCAGTACTGCAGGGCCCCCATGGGCCATTGCTCTGCCTCGGACGCCTATACAAGGCAATTCGATGACCACATCAAGGACATACCCCGGAAGTATAAGTGCATAGATGACACACTTCATGACAGTGGGGTTGAAGAAGCCTTGTGGCACACATACGACTTCTTGGTAACATGTGCAGCAAAGGGCATCACCCTTAAGCCTGAAAAATTCAACTGCTGCAGGAGAGAGGTAGAATTCATCGGGTTCTATTTGGGTTGGGAGAGCTATAAACCGACCGACGACAGCCTTGCAGCCATTCAGAAGTTCCCTATGCTGCCCAAGCCCACAATTACCAACATCAGGTCGTGGTTCAGCTTTGTTGATCAGCTGGCGTTGTTCCTTGCGGCTGCTCCCATCATGGAACCATTCAGGGACCTCCTGAAGAAAAAGCAGATGGGCAAACACGTCTTCTGGGACAAGTGTCTGCGGGAGAAATTCAGGAGTGCTCAGGACACCATCTGCAAGCTGGCTAGGGATGGCCTGGCATACTACGATAAGTCCCACCCTACGGCTGCCCTTATGGACTGGAGCAGGGAAGGCATAGGATTCGTCATCCTCCAGCAATATTGCAGCTGATATGCCATTCTGCTGTAAAGATGGGTGGAGAATCGCCCTATGCAGAAGTAGACACTGTCCCCTGCCGGGTATGCTGCAGTAGAAGGGGAGGCCCTGGCTGTGGCGTGGTGCCTAAGGAAGGCTAGGCTGCTTCTGCTGGGATGCCGCAACCTCATCCTTATTACTGACCACCGACGCCTAGTCAAGCTCCTAGGGGACAGAGCCCTGGCAGACATCAACAACCCCAGGTTGTTCAGGCTAAAAGAAAAGACCCTTCAATACAGATACACCATCAAATATCTACCAGGAAAGAAAAATTGTGCGGCCGACTTCCTTTCTCGCTTCCCTGCCCTGCGTGCTGCCCCTGATGACTGTGACATTGAGCTAGAGGACGATATGGCAGCTGCCATCACTGTGGCAACGACTGAGGCTCTACTTAGGGAGGGGCTCATGATGGATGAGAAGACCATCAGTGCAGCGGCAGCCAAAGATCCGGTACATCAGTCGCTGATGGTGAGAGTGTCTGCAGGTGACTGGCCCCTGCAGAAGGCGCAGGAGGTGGCCTGCCTTAAGCCATTCTATGGTGTGAGAGATCGCCTCTCAATGTCGGAAAATCTAATGCTCTACACATGCGAAGATGGGTGTGTATGACTTGTGATTCCAGAAGAACTTCGTCAGCAGGTGTCAGCAAGTCTACATGCAAGTCATCTAGGGCTCGACTCCATGCTCAGGAGAGCCAGACAATCTGTTTATTGGCCTGGCATGGAGGGCGACCTTCAGCACCACAGGAACAAGTGCGTTATTTGTGACACACATGCTCCATCCCTACCTGAGGAAGTGGTGGTCATCACACCGCCCCCAGAATACCCCTTCCAGTGCATGGTTGCGGATATGTTTCATTTGGAGGGGTGCATGTACATGGGGTATGCTGATAGACTAACGGGATGGCTGGCAATAGCCCCTTTCCCCAATGGTGCTACTTCACAGAGAGTAATGTTGGTGCTAAGAGGCTACTTCATGAGATGGGGGGTCCCAGAGGAAGTGTCCATGGATGGAGGCACCAACTTGGTAGACAAAGAAATGTCTGCCTTCTTCAGGAGATGGGGGATCAAGGTGCACCTCTCATCAGCACATTTCCCGCAATCAAATGGTAGGGCAGAAGCAGCTGTAAAAACTGCAAAAAGGATCATCAGGGTAAACACAGGGGATGGTGGCAGCCTGGACTGCAACAAGGCCTCTCTCACAATGTTGCAATACCTGAACACGCCCATCCACAACATCAACAAGTCCCCTGCACAGTTGGCGACTGGGAGGCAGTTACGAGATGGCATTCCTACGGCAAAGCAACATACCTGGTCAACAGGCACTGGCAACAGGTATTGCGTAGGCATGAACTTCAAATGGCCACCAATAAAGAGAAAATCAGTGCCAATCATGTCACCAGGACACTCAAACCCTTGAAGGTAGGGGCCCGTGTAAGAGTGCAAAATCAAGCAACAAAGGAATGGGATTGCACAGGTTGGTGGTGGTTTCCCTCCCCCCCTGGCAGTACAGAATCAAATTGGATGGCAGTGAACGGCTGTCACTAAGAAACAGGAGGCACATCACACCCACCAATAGCACCAACGTCCCCGTCATCTCGCACATCCACCCGCCTGCACCGTCAGCAACCGAATCAACTCAGCCAGAGGCACCAGTATGCCCCAAGAAGCAAACTACGTGCCCAAAATGGCTATCCGATTATGTCATAAACTGTGTGAACAAGTAAAAGTTATGCTCTACACAGTTAATTCAGCTGCCGCCATCACAGAATGAACATATAACCTGCAATATGTTGATTATTCATTTATTTTATCATTTATCACAAACGTTCATTGCCCCATGTTTTATTTTTTTTAGATATGCATTGTGCATACATGTATTTCTTGTAATATCAAATTTTCATTCAATTATTATAGCCATTTCATTGCATCTCTTGCTTATAATTAAAGAAATATTTTGGAAGGGAGATGTAAGATTGTAGAAGAGAACGAGACCGGTTTTCCCCGCCGGAGGGATGGTTGGCGTCTCCCTCCAACCGAGTCAGTACTCAGTATGCAACTGGTGCTCTTGTAGTAAGCATCACTCTACAATACACACATCACTGGACACCGGGGTTTTATTACAATCCTATGCATCTAACATCCTACTTACTGCAACTTCACTACCTGCTCCAGCTGCTTGCTTAAGTGCCCACCAATGTTGACATCTAAGTACATCTCTTCTTCTTTCTGTGTTTGAAATTCTAACCAGCCCTCATATGGAATTACTTGGTCTTCATCAGTTTCTTCCTCAGATGGTAATACAAAGGCAACTTTCTCCTTCAACAACAGTGATGCTTCACTCAAGGTAGCCAGTTCAAATGTTTATATGGAGAGTCCTCAGTTCTCCACCATTATCTACCTTGTAGTTCATACAGTTAACCTCCTTAACTTTATGAGGCCCTCTCCGCTACAACATCGGCTTAGTTTCCTCTGTCGGTAGTAACACTTCCACTTTCTGTCTCACATTGAACCGAAAATCTCTGGTCCTCTTGTCATATTGATCCTTCTGGCATTCTTGTGCCACATATAGACTTTCTCTGGCTGGTCTTTTCCAGGAGATTTCTCAGCTTCAACACATACTGTTAGGTGTTGCACATTTCACCCTTATAATATGCCAGTGATAATTCCATGAGAATCTGCATCAGTCCTCTCACAGTCCTTCCTTACCGTAACTTGAATGGTGAAAATCCGGTGGTTGACTGAGGTACCTCTTAAGATGCAAACAGAATCAATGGTAGATACCGTGCATGGACGGTTGCCACTGGGAAAATTGCCACTGGAATGATTGCCACTGGAGAATTGCCACTGGGAATGCTGCTACTGTGAACATAGCCCATGTGTGAATAGTGCCACTGGGAAAACTCCCCACTGAATTGAAAGATTTATATAAAGATTTATATAAAAATACTGATTTTAATTAAAATATGAAATTGCCTTTTACAACCATATATCACTGATATTTCATAAACTGGAAACTGGTTTTATTTAAAATATGAAATTGCCTTTTACGATCATTTACAACTATTTATCACTGATGATTCTTAAATGAGAAACTAGTTTAATAGTTTTTTAAATGTAAGCTAAGACATATTGTTGTGAGAGAGGTGCGAAATAATGAGCAGGAAGACAAGTACTGCTGGTTTATTGATGAAGGAACCCGCTTATAAAACGGCGTGCGTACATCTGCGTATGATCAGAGACCGCAAGTACAAAAATTTACAAGTGACCTGATGTCAAGCTATTTCTCTACACAAAACAGGACAGGTACATACAGAAAACATGATGATCAACAATAGCTGGTAGTACATAAAAATACTCTGACACATATACGTGGTACAAGGGCAAATGAACAGGTAATAAATATACAGTTCACAATAATGATAATAAGTTTGTGTACGTGCAACCTTAGGTCACCTGTGAAGGCACCGCAGAAAACGGGATGTTCATCATTGAGGACCTGTTGAGTGGGGACTTCACAATAACACCCCCCCCCCCCCCCCCACATGATGTAGGTAATGTCTGATCAAAACAAGTATCTGCTGGCATGGCGGAGGGGGCCCCGCTTTCTCGATGCCAGCTGGGGGTGTGTTCGTCTTCCTCGGTGCCCTGTGGATGGGTGTGTTGGGTTGCCCTCCTGCCCAGACCCGGGGCCTTCCAGGGGCACCCACGAGGTTTTCTCGCGGACGGGGTGGGCTGTGGGGGCTCCACCTCCTGCAGGGGGCTTTGGGAAGTGTCCCCGACGTCTTCCTCCAGGAATGTGGGGTTGAGGCGGTCTGTCGATACCCAGTCTTCCTTCCCGTGGATGGCCACCCGGAATGCCTTCTTGTTTCTCTCAAGTATGAGGAAAGGCCCCCTGTAGGGCCTGGTTAAGGGTGGACATATGGCATCGTTCCTGATGAAGACGTAGATGGCGGAGGACAGACTGGAAGGCATGTAGGGGGATGTCCTGTCGGTATATGTCCACCGGTAGTTGACCATTCCGAGGAATTCTTGTACGGCCCTGACGGAGGTAGGGATGGGGAACCTGACGACGGCCTCGACTTTTGATGAAACTGGGTGGACGCCTCCTGGGGATATCTCGGGGGCTAGGAATTCCACCTTATCAACACCGAAGGTGCACTTGTCGAACCTGACGACGAGGCCACTCTCCTGCAGGCACTGCAGGTCCTTTCGGATGTCCTTAGGTGTTCCTTCTGGATCTGGAAAAACTTAGGGTATCATCGACATAGCAGACGCAGAAGTTCAGGTCCCCAAGGATGCTGTCCATCATTCTCTGAAAGGTCGCCCCTGCATTCCTTAGGCCGAAGGTGGAGAAGGCAAAGACGCAGGACCCGAGAGGCATGACGATAGTGGTTTTGGGGATGTCCTCTGGAGCTACTGGTACCTGAAAATATGATTTCAAGAGATCTAACTTTGAGAATATTTTGGACCCGTGGAAGGAGGCCGTCAGGTCCTGCATGTTTGGTAGAAGGTAGTGGTCGGGTTCTGTAGCAAGGTTGAGACCCCTGTAGTCGCGCTGGGTCTCCAGGTGCCGTCTGGTTTCTGTACCATGTGAAGGGGGGAGGCCCATGGGCTGGGAGCCTCCCTGCATATGTCCATCTGTTCCATCTTGGCAAAGGCCTTCTTGGCCTCCTGAAGGCACTGTGGGGTAAGCCTTCGGAACTTTGCATGTGTCGGGGGCCCCTTGTTTTGATGTGATGATATATCCCATGTTTGGCAGGGGCCCTGGGCACCTGATGAAGCTCGGGTTTGAACACCTCTGGGAATTCCTTCAGGAGGGTCCCGTACTGATGGGGACCGACGGAACAGATTGTGGGCTCCCTGGGGCCCGGCGACAAGGGCAGGGACTGGCAGGACTCGGTGTCCAGCAGGCGCTTGCAGCTGACGTCGACTGCCAGTCTGAAGTGGGTGAGGAAATCCGCACCCAAGAGCGGGGTCCTAACGTTCGCAACGATGAAGTCCCACTTGAACCTCCGGCCAAGGATGGAGAATGACAGGAGCCTGTTGCCGTAGGAGAGGATGGGGGACCCTTTGGCGGCCGTCAGGGAGGCAGTCGGGTCTGGTGGACATCTGTGGTCCTCTCTGGAAGGCGGGAACACTGACTGATTGGCCCCAGTGTCGATCAGCATCATCCTGCCGGAGGCAGTGTTGCAGACGTAGAAGCCTACTGGTGCGGGGCCCCCGGGTGTTTCGGATGCCGCTGTCATGGCGGCCTGTGGGGGTAGCCACTGCTTCCCCCATTTTTTGGAGGGGAGAAAAGGCAGGGGCTTCGCAATTTCGGGCAGCTTTACCGAACCTCTGGTGATAATAGTAAAGCCCCGGCCTTTTCTTCTTCTGCTGGTGGGGTGGCCTCCTCCTGTCGACGGCGTTAATGCCCTCTGTGGCGGGGTCCTCTGGCTGGAGGAAGTTGATGGGATGTGTGGGCGTGGACGCCAGCTTCGCTGCCCTCGTGGAGTCTGTCAGCTGCTGTGCCACTTTGATCAGGTCCTCGACTGGCAGGGTGTATGGTTCTGTGATCTGCCCACGGACCTCTGGGAGTAGCTGCTGCAGGAGGATCACACTCGACAGGCTAATCTGTTTGCGTCTGCCGCTGCTGTCAGTCTCGGGGAGGAGGAGGAGGTCCTGGAGGGTATGCCACGTCTCCAAGAGGTTTGTGTCCTGCCGGGGGTTGATGGCGAGGTCGAGGGCGCGGGCGGCGCTCTCGGAGACTGGCAGGGAGCAGGTCTCGAAGAGAGTGGCCTTTAACTCCTGGAAGGTGGCAGGGCTCGTCGTTGTCGTCACCCACGGGGCAACCTTCTTGCATATTTCCTCTGGGAGGGCGTTAATGGTGATGTCTGCCTTCAACACCTCGTCTGTCAGGCCTGCCACCCTGAATTGCCCCTCAACCCTATATAGCCAGGACACTGGGTTCTGATGGGTTAATGGCAGCAGCTTTATGCTGAGGGCCACCCTAAGTTGGTCTGTCGGAAGGGGCATCGCGCGGGGAGTGGGCACCGGCATGGAGGAGCACGCGGGAGGGGGTTGAGCTAGGGAGACTTCTTCCTCTGAGAAGTTTGTGGTAATTTGTATGTGGGTGGGGATGTCTATGTCCATGCGCATTCCGCTCTCTCACTTGGAGTGTGAGGGAACACTTGCATCAATACACATTTGGGAGCGTGCCATGTGGGTTCGCTAATGACGCCAGTGATTTGCCGACGAGGGTTGGTAATGTCTCAAGGCTTTGTTAGAGCGCTGTAGTTTGTCCGTTAGGGGCGTGGTTTGGTTCATCGGGCCAAAACTAAGTCGCCGTTTGGGTCCGTTAATGGCTCCGGGAACCACTCCGGGGATCACCACTGTGAGAGAGGTGCGAAATAATGAGCAGGAAGACAAGTACTGCTGATTTATTGATGAAGCGACCCGCTTATAAAGCAGTGCGCAGACATCTGCATATACACAGAGACCGCAAGTACAAAAATTTACAAGTGACCTGAGGTCAAACTATTTCTCTACACAAAACAGGACAGGTACATACAGAAAACATGATGATTAACAATAGCTGTTTGGACATAAAAATACTCTGACACATATACGTGGTACAAGGGCAAATGAACAGGTAATAAATATACAGTTCACAATAATGATAATAAGATTGTGTACGTGTGACCTTAGGTTGCCTGTGAAGGCATCGCAGAGAACCCGTTGAGCGGGGACTTTACACTGTCACTTACTCATTTCAAAATAATCTTGTCTTTTGTAGGAACAGTTCAAGTTAAGACCCACAATGGCTCGTGTGATAAAAAGTGAATGTGGAAGAGATATGCATGCCGATGAATTGCAATTCATGTGTCATAAACATAGCGAAAATAAGAGTGGCGCAATTATTTATTGGGAATGTTCTCAAAGAAAGCAAAAGAAATGCAAAGCAAGATTGCACATGAACGCATTGATAGAAAATGTCGAAATTTTATCAAAGTATGTTAATGAGCACTGCCGCTATGTGACCAAGGATGCAGTTGAAGTCAAAAGTGTTCAAGCAGCTTCTGCAACATCTCATCAATCGAGTCATGCACTAGTATCACAAGCGGCTGCAACCTTAGATGAAGCTACACTTTCTCAATTACCTTCTGTAAATAGCATTTGCAGAAGTGTTCGAAAATGGAGGCAGAAAAATGCAAATTTTCCGGCTGTTCCGATGTAGGATACGCCATACCACAAGAATTTACTGTTCTCGACACGGGTGAAAAGTTTCTTCAATATGATTCTGGAGTTGATGATGCAAACAGCATACTTATATTTGCAACTGCAACAGGTATGGAAGATCTAAAGAGGTTCAAGAACTGGGCTATTGATGGCACATTTAAAGTGGCTCCTGAAATATTTTATCAACTTCCAACCATTCATGTTCAAAAAGATAATCTGAACATTCCTTGGGCATTTGCTCTCTTACCAAACAAAACTGAATCAACACACAGAAGATTCTATGAAAAAAATTAAAGAGCTAATTGATAACGACCCTCAAAATATCACGGTTGACTTTGAGATGGCCTCTCTCAATGCCGTTAAATACATTTACCCTAATGCTAATTTGAATGGCTGTTTCTTCCACTTTCTGAAGTCGTTATACAGGAAGGTTGTTGATCTTGCTTATAAACAACAATACCACACCAATAATGCATTATCTCTTTCAATGAGGAATTTTTCTGCACTTGTGTTTGTGCCAGCAGAAGATGCTATTGAAGTTTTTGAAGATCTATCAGAGGAATTTATATCATACTTCGAAATGACTTACATTGAAAGGAAAAAGAAACAACCAATGAAGAGATCAATAGTCCGGAAGCAGGACCCCATAAATTTACCTAACCGGGACATTGTGAGATATAGTTTTTTTCTCTTCATACTATCTTACTATATTGTCCAAGTTGTCATACCCAGGTGGGTGTGGCTGTAAGGACGGGATTGAGTGACATACTGGCTGGGTGTTAACTGGTTTATTGATGGTTCCTTACTGAATGAATGTACAGAATCTTCGAAGATGTTATTGGCGTGTGTGAGCGGTAAAGTGGCATGTACACACAGACAGGGGAAAACCGAGGTAATGATTCGGGCATCTGTGTTTGTCTGCGATATCGAGAGACATAATAAACGTACAGTGATGAAACACATATCAATGGAAAGGCCAGGAAATTCTACATATGGCCAATTGCATGAGATTCCAGACAGATTAATGAATACAATGCAGTAGCATAATATATGTGAAATGGCGAGACGTTTGGCGTCTTCACAAACAGAAACATACATACAGTTTGATACAGAAGATTCAGTGGAACATTATAAGTACATAATTAGAATGCTTGCATGGCAATGCAAGTAGTGGTGATTGTACATAGATCAAGACAACAATGGTTAGGGAGAAACAGACGGAAATATTGTATGGTAGAATTACGTTCCTTCAAAGAAAGAAAACGAGATGCTCTTGTTCTGTCTTGTCCCCTCCGATGGATGACAAACACACGAACACACACGTGTGTTTGGAAGAGACGGCATCGGGGCGACAGTCTCTTACATGGCCATCTTACCCTTGGGCAATTTAAGATTTTCAAGATGGTGCCCAAGATGGCTGCCAAAAAGAACTTGCATTATTACAATCTTCAATTTTTTCTTAATTGCAAATTGTATGCTTATTATACTGAAGGGTATATTTTGCAACATTTTATATAAATGATGACTTAAACATAATTCTTGAGGTGGTAAAAAATAATAAAAACAAAAATATATGTTCTCAAAAATACAAAATTATACATTATATGTGCTGGAATCACCATCCCCATCATCATCAGAGTCATTTAGTTCAACGTTCCAACACTCATCACCTCCACAACACACACAAGACTGAACACACAATGCCAGCACTACGGCATCCACATCTTTGTGTACTGCAAGGCATTCTCCATGACAAGAACATCGTATAAGTTTGAGTAGTTCCTCTGGAGCCAGCCTGACACCTTGAGGAACAGTAACAGGAAACAGACAGTCATCTTCTTTATGCCATCCAAAGTCTGTGGGATCTAGATTTGGAGGTTGTGATTGTAGAGCATTCTTCCAGATTGCAACTTGCAAGTGAGCTTGTGCAACATGCAACATTTTCACTAAATGCTTCTGTTGTTGGCGGCAATGTTTGTAACTTAGGTGCACTTGCAATGCTACGGCTAACTTTTGATGCCCAGACTTTGTGTCGCGCTTTTGTCATAGTTTTACACCCAGACTGGTTGTATTAGGCCAACACGAATGCTGTACACTGTGGGTGTTTCCAAGATAGCTCAGTGGATATTGTCCTGACCTTCTGATATTCAGTCCATGAGCTGGTAACAAATCTGACAGAGACGAACCATGCCTTTGCACTACAGCTTGGATGTCAATACGTGAGCTACCTTGCACTGGTGAGATTATAAATTATAAATCTTCTTAGGGATTTCTTTTTTAAGGCAGAAGTGTACAAGTAATACAAAGATGTCTGTGTCATCTGCTACAACAAATGAACATTGAGGTTGGATAAGAGCTAGCTACTGTACTAAGATAGTATCAGCCTCTTCTAGCAAATACTCCCTATCATGATGAACAATGGATTTACCCATGAACAACTCTATGGGTGTGGGAAGCTTTCCTGTCTCCACGAGTCTATGCTCTTGAAACTGATTTTTGTGATCGGCCAGGTCCTCACAGATGAGATCAATCAGCTGCATTTTATTCCTGGTCACTGTTAAAAGCACTTTTTGAGGTGGAAGCTGTGTGTTGGAACATAAGGAGTAGACTCTAGTAGTACCCTTGGCTCTTTGGCTTCGTGTTGACTCCTTGATACTGTTTGGAATGTACCTGCAATAATATATAATCATACCTAAAACCATACAAAATGCATTATAGTATAGATAGTGAACTTGTAAATGTCGTTAATAGGAATTATCATCCCATATACTAATTTCAATGAAATATTGCACTAGTTATAGTCATGCTCTTTCACTTTATTAAAATATCTCCCTTTAATTGATGCAATACAACTTACTTTAAGCATTTTTTTATCAATCATATTTATTGATTTACTCTCTAGAAAGACATTTTATAATAATGATATCACATATTATCTGTCAAGGCAAGGTAAACATCACACGATTTCAAGTGCCTGTGAATGTGTCTTCTGAAAGCATCTAAGAAGTCTTGCACAGTACTCCCAGGGTGCCCCGGCCATGGTGCCACCAACAGTATAGCACATCCATCAAGGAATTTTGCTTCAATGTGGTTTTCAACATTTCTGGCTGACACTTCAACCTTTAGAGAATTCTTCAAACTGGTTTTAGCCATAGCTACCCTTAGCATGCCGGACTTATCAAAGATTGAAGTTGGATGCGGTACTAGTTCATGGCTTAGAAGAACTGAAGTATTCAGGGCTCTGGGACTTGATTGTAAGCCCATAGCTCAGGCATATATTGTTTCTTTATCACAAATTTCAGTGTCCCCAATCTTCATCTGTTTCTTTCTGATGGCCATGGTTGTCACATTTTAGGAGAGAGGCTTGTGAAATGACATAGGTCATTGACTTTCATACTTTTGCATGTCACATCTGCCTATGTCCTCTGATTTGTCCCCATTGATTTGAGGGTCATTCAGTACACATCCAGTGACTATATTGACAAGGTCTTCATCAGGATGCTGATCTGGGTCCAATGGGTGGATAGCTTGTTCCTTTTTCTGTCTGACTGAATTTCTATCTTTCTGATCAGCCTGTATCCTTCCACACATTTGTTCCTTGTGACACATTTGAGTTGGCACTTCATCTTCTCTCATACCATCTAGATCAGTAACTAGGTTGTTATAAATATGAAGACTGTAGGCCCAGGTTTTCAGACTTTCAGGTACCAATGTCAACCCAATGACACCTGACGGACCATGTCCATAGCGCATGTATGTTGTTTCAATGGCCATATCTGTTCAAACACCATTGGAGATGCCAGATATATAATAAAAGATGTAATTAAAATATATATATATATATATATATATATATATATATATATATATATATATATATATATATATATATATATATATATATATATATATATATATATATATATTCAGTATTTTAATAACAAGAAACAGTTATCCTAGTTGAAATTAACATATCTTGTATTTTTCTACCTGCGGCCACCATCTTGGCTGCCATCTTGATTATTTCAATTTGCCCAAGGGTGTGATGACCACACCCACCTGGATTCGATAGTCTGAACTATGGAGATACTCAATATGAAGAGAAAAAAACTATATCCAAAAATGTCCGGGTTGGCCCCAGTGGCTTCCGGACTACAACCTATGTTCCCAGTTGCTCTTTGGAATGTCTACAGTCAAACTGAACTAGCTTTACCCCATACCAATAACTGTGTTGAAGCATTCATAATGTTCTCACTAAATCCGTGAGTAATTCTCACCCTAACCTTTGGAAACTAATCCTAGCATTGAAACAGGAGGAAAGCTTAGCTACAACTAAATGTATTCAATTTGAACAGGGTGGCCCTTTCCCGAAAAATAAGAAATATAACGACATTAATGTACGAGTAAAGCATATTGTTCACAATTATGGAAACGATAATGATAAATTATTGTATTTGAAGTCTATTGCATATAATAAGCACATATTTCGATTAAATTTCTAAATATCAGATATTTTTTTTAAATAATCGTTTTGTTTACCTTATAATAGAATATAAAATTAATTTCTAGATATTGTAATGCCTTTTAGATAAATTTTTGAGGTTCTTATAAATATAAGTTAGATTTTTCGGAAAGCTATTCTTAACCTGAATTTTAGTTATAAGACCTGAAGGCACCTGGGCAGTGTTCCCAGTGGCAATGTTCACAGTGGCAATTCTCCAACATGGGCAATGTTCGAAAGTGGCAATCATCCCAGTGGTAATTCTCCAGCCACAATCCTTCAGTCTCTCCTGGTACATCTTCTTCAGCATAGATTTCAGCACGTTATTATTCCTTTTGCACAACCCATTTCATCTTGATCACTGAGAATCTCCTTGGCCAATCCTGCCCTGCTGAAAACTTTGAGTAGTGCCTCCCTCCGTTACCCACTCAGTTTCTATTTCAAGAGGTGCTACTCCTCTAGGTACCTTGTAGTGAAGTCTGCCACCACAAGGGTGAGTCTGTTGCCCTTCTCCGACACTGGTGTTATAGGGACACTCAGGTTTACAGCCACCCTCTTGAACAGCTCTTCCATCAACGTTATTTTTCCCTGTGATATTTTAAGAGGTGCTAAAGAAACGAGCTGGAGAAAGTTACTGCTAATTTACTGAAGACACAGGCGGTTTATATAGCGGCGGACTGACGTCACATCGAGGAATACAATGAGAGCCAGGGTGACCTGAGGTCAATAACATTTGACAATAAATACAATGAATAAATATGTAAAGTCATGTTGTACAGTCTCTGCCGATCATGTTGTTTGTAAAGTCCCCGCTGAGCAAGTTTTCTTTGATGACTGCCCATTTTCTTTGTACCTACAATTCGTCACACTTGACGGGCCAGGTCACGTAAATTCAGTCGTTTAAACTGTGTATGTAATTATTTATCTGTCCATCAATTATGTACTGTGTATTTCTTCTTTCGCAGGCATCAAGATTATATTCAACTTTAATTCCGGCTATTTTAACATTGTAAATTGTACTCGTTCGCTGTATTTATTTATTAATTGTTATCGACCTCAAGTCACCCTTGCTTCCATTGTCTTCCGCGGCCTGACGCCAGTCGGCCGCTATATAAACTGCCTGGACCTTGGATAAAGCAGCAGTTCACTTTTACCTGCTCGTTTCTTTTGCACCTCTTATAGTGGTGACCTCGGAGTGGTTCCCGATGCCATTAGCGGACCCATACGGCAACTCCGTCTTGGCTTCAGGAGCTTACTCTCGCCCTTAGCGGACTAATCACGGCGCTGAACCAGCGTTTGGGTGTGCTGACTCTCGTCGGCAAAATCACCAGCGTCATTAGCGGACTCACACAGTGCACTCCTAAGTGCGTTTTGACACGAGTACCCTACTCCATATAAGAGGGCAAAGAGCGAGTATGGACGCGGACATCCCTTCCCTCGTTCAATTAACCGCTGACCTCGTGGATTCGGAGGTCTACCTCCCTCCCATATCACCCGTCCCCGCGCCGAGGCTCTCACACTCCTCCACACCCCTGCCCGCGCCCCGCACTCTCCCCAGCCCAGCAGGCCAATCCAGGTCCGCTCTGTCCATAAAGCTGCCGCCGTTTATGCAGGGGAATCCGTCGGTGTGGCTCTACAGGGTCGAGAGCCAGTTCAGGATTGCGGATCTTAACAACGAGGTGCTGCAGACGGATATAGTACTCAATGCCCTGCCGGAGGAGATCTACAGTAAGCTCGTCCCGTGGGTGTCTGACGCATGCCCCCTTACCTACCACCTCCTGAAGAAAACCCTCCTCGAGACATGCTCCCTGCCAGTTGCCGAGCGGGCCGCCCGCGCCCTCGACCTCGCCATCAACCCGCAGCAGGATCAGAGCATCAGGGGGTCATGGGGCATAATCCGAAACCTCCTCACTGTCCCAGACACCGACAGCAGTAAAAAGAAGTGCGAAATAAGCCTGTCGCGGGAGATCCTCCTCCGTCAGCTCCTCCCAGAGGTCCGCACAAATCCCGGAGCCCTACGTGATGCCCCTCGAAGACCTGATCTGCTCAGCACAGCACTTGATGGACTCCGTGAAGGCAACAAAGCGGGTACCAGCACCCACACTCCCAGTCAGCACCATCCAGCAGGAGGAGGGTGCAGAGGAAGAAGTCAATGCCGTCACCAGGAGGCGCCCAGCGCCTCCCAACAGGTGGAATTCCCCGGGTCTTTGCCACTACCACAGGCGGTTTGGCAAGGACGCCCAGAACTGCCTGCCGCCCTGTTCATTTGCCCATTCAGAAAACGGGGGAGGCGGTGGCCAGCAGGACAGGCCGCCATGGCAGCAGAAGAACCCAAGGGCCCAGAACCAGTAGGCTTCTACGTCCGCGACACTGTCTCCGGCAGGATGATGCTGGTCGACACGGGGGCCATTAGACCAATCTTCCCGGCATCTAGAGAGGACCGCAAGCGGGAACCGGACCCGGTTGCCTCCCTGACGGCCGCCAACGGGTCCTCCATCCTTTCCTATGGAACCAGGCTCCTGTCAATCTCCATCCTTGGCTAGAGGTACTCCTGGGACTTCGTCGTCGCGGACGTAGGGACCCCGCTCCTGGGTGCGGATTTCCTGGCGCACTTCAGGCTGGCAGTCAACGTCGGTCGGAAATGCCTCCTCGATACAGACTCCTGCCAGTCCCTCCTGTTGGCAACGGGACCCAAGGCGCCCACCAACTGCTCTGCCGCCCCCCACCAGTACTTGCAGCTGCTGAAGGAGTTCCCGGATGTGTTCAGGCCAGAGCTCCGCCAAAAGTCCGGGGCCCCAGCCAAACATGGCATATATCACCACATAAAAACAAAGGGGCCCCTGGCACATGCGAAGTTCCGGAGGCTTCCCCCTCGACGCCTTCAGGAGGCTAAGGACGCATTCGCCGAAATGGAAAGGATGGGAATCTGCAAGAAGGCCTCCAGCCTGTGGGCCTCCCCCCTCCACATGGTGCAAAAACTGGACGGTTCCTGGAGACCCTGCGGCGACTACAGGCGACTCAACCTGGCAACGGAACCTGACCATTATCCCCTGCTGAACATGCAGGACCTCACGGCCTACTTCCATGGGGCCAAAATATTTACTACGTTGGATCTCTTGAAATCCTATTTTCAGGTACTGGTCGCGCCAGAGGACATACCAAAGACTGCCATCATCACGCCTTTCGGGTCCTACGTGTTCGCCTTCTCTACATTTGGCCTGAGGAATGCTGGGGTGACTTTCCAGCAGCTAATGGACAGCATCCTGGGGGACCTAAAGTTCTGCGTCTGCCATGTAGATGATATCCTTATATTTTCCACGTCCCACAAGGAGCACCAGAAACACATCCGGGCAGTCCTGCAGCGCCTGCAGGAGAACGGCCTTGTCATACGTTTTAACA
>JANJGK010005126.1:30000-50984 GCA_039081455.1 Macrobrachium rosenbergii
CTTATCCTGTGGTTTTCATAATGCAGTAATCTCCCCGTGTGTATGTGTGTATTGTTGTATACTGTGTAATCTTATGTTCAGATGCGCATATGCTGTAAAAGAGTTAGTGTAAAGTTACAGTGAATAAATGCTATATGGTTTGAGAGAGCACGGTAGGCTTGTAAGAGAGGAGGGACAGAGGCTGATTGTTCTGGAGAGAGAGAGCACTTTTTAGTCCATGTTCGAAACTGCTGAAGTAATGCATTCCACTGGGACACGATCAAAACACTGTGGAAAAACCTACCACGTAGATAGACACCCATACAGAGGAGTCGACACTCAGAGACCAAAAAGCGTTGTGAAAAGGAGCTGCATTTTTCCGCTCCGCGTCTCTCTCTCTCTCTCCCGCTCGCTCACTCGTTCTTGGGATTTTACGAATGTCCTGTTTTAACGTAATTGATATTTAGATAGACGATGGTCACTCATATCCTTTAACTGTTTAGTTCCTTAGTAAATGTGTCTGAGTTATCTGAACAGTGTATTTTATTAAGTGTGTGTGTAACGGCGCCTGGTTAAAAACACGATGCAATTTGGTACCAAGGTATTGTAAACATAATTGTGGGTTTCTAGTGCACTAAGAAAAATATTTAGAGTGGTTATATGTGAAGATACCTTTTCACTTTTTTTTTAATATTTTTTCATGTTATATGTTTTCTGCTTTATCTTTTGAAGAATTTTTCTTTTATGCATATATGTGATGTATTTGCTATTGCCTTAATTTTTGCTTTGTATTTTTTTATATTTAATCTTTGCAGATTATATATTTCTGTGTCTTTTGTACCCACATTTTTACATGATTGATTTATTTGCCTTATCTTGTTTAACACTTGGGAATTGAAATCTTGTTAACAATTTAAATTCTTCTTTAATAATTTTTGATTAATTGATAAATTAATTTCTGATTTAATTTTGACTGATGATTAATTCAGATTTAATCCAATTTTTCAAGTAATAATAAATTTCCCCGAGACTGTTAACGTCATGTATAATCTTTGAATTTAGAAATAAATTTTTTTATTTAAAATATTATATCAGAGTTTCATTCATTGACCCACCAATAATTTTGATTTGAATTAGAGATAGAGTGGTAAGTGAGATGTTTTCCTTCAAGTAATTGAAGTGAGCTCGAACCAGGGAAATGAAATAAAAAGAAATATTTGAACTTCTATAATGTTAATGGAGTGATGCCCTTAGATTTTACCTCACACCTGTTTAACGAACTTTATCTGCTTTCTTTCATGATTGATAAGTTTTATAAGGGATCACTGTTGCCTTTAGAGAAATCAGTCGTCTTGTATGTGTGATGAGGGTTCAGGTGTCTGGCTTTTGTGAGGTAACTATAATTGTTGAATAAATGGTAAGTTTGGTAATCAAATATCAAGAACTTAGATACCAGGTTTGATTTAAAGAACAGACACTGGACACTCCGGGATGCACTAGACTCCGGGACAAGCACTTAGATATCAGGTTTGATTTGAAGAACAGACACTGGACCATTTCCCCCATATTTAAGTGGTGCCCAAGACCCTGGGAAAACAGATCACAAATATCACACTGGCGTATACTGGTGGTGTTAGGGACATATTTTCTTAGGAGAGTGACCATATAGTTGTTTTATTTTGTGAGGAGAGTGACCATATAATTGTGTTTTGCAATTTATTGTGTTGAATTGTTGTAATATTGAATTGTTAATTGAGTAATTGAAAAAATGGCTGCCTTCGATGTTCAAGAGTTTTTAGCAAATCCCTCCATCCAAGAGTTATCTGAAATCACTCTGACTAAAGCACAGTGGAGTGAGATAGCAGTCGCATATGGTGGTCAGGTGTCTGCCAACATGGTAAAGGTACAAATAAAATTCATTGCAATCCAAGCATTGATGGACTCTGGTAAAATAGATGAGGAGCTCGGAGATGCTCAAGAATTGTTGAACGCAGCTGAGGTAGAACTTATAGATAAACATGGGCAAAAAAAAGAGAAAAGTGATGCAGAAGCAGAGCTTAGACGTCTAGAAGCAGAAGGAAATCTGATTAAGCTGAAAATGCAGGCAGAAAGAGAAAGAGAAGACAGAGAAAAACGAGAAAGAAAAGAAAGAGAAGAAGAGAAAGCTGCTGAAGAATTAAGAAAATAGCAGAAGAAGAAAGAGAAATAGCTAGACACAAGAGAGAGATGGAAAGGTTGAAAGCTACAGCTGATTTGCCCGTAACACCATCTAACCCTACTCAAGGTGATTCAGACCCTGTATTTGATGTAGTAAGAGTACAGAAGTTATTTCCAAAGTTTACAGAAGAAGCTCCAGATGAGTTTTTTGATCACTTTGAGAAAGTGGCTGCAGGAATGGGATGGCCAGAGGATAAATGGTCAGTCTTGTTGCAGAGTGTTCTCATTGGAAAAGGAAGAAGTGCCTATTTAGCCTTATCAGCTGAGCAGTGTAAAGAGTACAAGGTACTTAAACACAATGTGCTACAAGTTTACCAGATGACCACTGAATATTATAATGAAAGATTCAGATCTTTGAGAAAGGATGACCAGATAACTTTCTTGGATTATGCGTACAAAGTGAGAAGATGTTTTAAACGATGGTTGGAGGCTGCTAAAGTTAAAACATTTGAAGATCTTGAAGAATTAGTTGTTCTTGAACAATATCTTAGGGGAATTCCTGAACGCATAAGAGCCTATTTGAGAGAGAGAGAGGTGAATAAACTTGACAAAGCTGCTACACTTAGCGAGGACTTTAACATCATAAGCAGCAGAAGGAACTATAATATCAAGTACCCGAATCAACGCACAGGTTTTAGGTCTCACCCAAATTTCAGGAGCAGATTTAATGGGAATCCTACAAGTGGCAATATCAAGTCATTTCAGGGTAATATCCCTCAGCAAGCTAATGTAAAATCCTCATATAATAATGTTGCAAGGCAATTACAGAAGCCTAATGTTGTCTGCTACAAGTGTGGAAGAGCAGGACACTTCAGTTGGGAGTGTCATCAGACACATTGGCAGTCCAAACCAGTTGGTCAAGTAGTAAGAAATGACCAGGTGAAACAGACTACCAAGAACAATGTGGGGAGGAGTCAAGCTCCAGTGAAGACTGAGACTAAACAAGCTGAATGTTTAGCAACCAGTGGAAATGTAACTTCAAGCAGTGAGTGGCTGAGCAGTTTGGAGGCTTTTAAGCCATTTATCTATGAGGGTACGCTGACAACTCCAGGAGGAAGTGTGCAGGTACCAGTCAAGGTGTTACGTGATACAGGGAGCAACCGTAGTGTGGTAGTCCGTGGTGCTCACCCCCAGTTGGAGGAGAATCTTACAGGAGATTCTGTTATTTTGAAGGGTATAGGAGGAGAAGAGGTAACTCATATATGCCGCTTACACCTGTCATGTGAATTAGTGACAGGAGATGTTGATTTTGCTGTAAAGGACTCACTGGCTGTTGAAGGTGTACATGTTCTGTTAGGGAATGAAGTTGGTAGTGTGCCATTTGTTCCTTGTCCTATAGTGACAGATAAACCATTGAGGATTAGTCCTACGGTAGATTTGGAGAAGAATAACCCCCACCTATTTCCTAGCTGTGTGACTACTAGGAGTATGAAGAGGACTATGCCTGTAAGTGAAGAGACTGAGGATTTACCCACTCAAGAAGGATCTTTGAGCTTGGAAGAGTTGTTCCAGGGAAATGATGTTTCCCCTAATGTTGACCAAGAAGAGGTTTCCCAAGAAGAAGCTGTCATCCCTGAAGAGACTCTGAGTAGTCAAGATGTTCCTGAAGGTAACAGTGAAACTACAGCAGCTGAGTTAGCAGATATTGAGAGCTCAACCCTTGAAGTTGGTCAGGTGACCAGGGAGAAGCTAATGGAACTGCAGAAAAAAGATGTATCCTTAGCTGAGTTGTTTTTCAGAGTTGTTGATCAAGAAGAGATGCAACAAACTCCTACCTGTTATTATCTGAAGGGAGGTTTGCTGATGAGAAGGCACAGACCTGCAGATATACCAGGAGATGCTGAATGGGGCGAATATCATCAAATTTTGATCCCACGTCCATTGAGGAAGCAAGTAGTAGCAGTAGCTCATGAGTCTGGACATATGGGAATCAGGAAGACTGTGGAGAAGACCATGAAATATTTTTTCTGGCCTGGACTTCACAAGGATGTTAGCAAGTTCTGTCGGGAGTGTCATACCTGCCAGATAGCTGGAAAGCCAAATGAAACCATTCAGAAAGCCCCCCTGCAACCTATAGAAGTTAGAGGAGAACCCTTCAGCAAGGTGATTATAGATGTGGTTGGACCACTGCCGAAGACAAAGAAGGGTCATGAGTATCTGTTAACATTGATGTGTCCTGTGACAAGATATCCTGAGGCAATCCCTGTTAGAAACATATCGGCCAAGATAGTTGCTGAGAAACTAGTAGAGTTTTTCTCAAAGTTTGGGATACCTGAAATTGTGCAAAGTGATAGAGGAACCAATTTTACTTCCAAACTGTTTCAGGATGTGATGAATTTGTTAGGAGTGAAACAACAGTTGTCCACTGCATATCACCCAGAGACTCAAGGAGCCTTGGAAAGGTTTCACCAGACATTCAAAAGTATGCTGACTAAGTATTGTTCTGAGTCAGGCAGAGACTGGGATGTTGGTGTACAATTGATGTTATTTGAAATTAGGAATGCTTATCAAGAAAGCATTTGTTGTTCACCTAACGAGATGATTTTTGGTAGAGAAGTGAGAGGACCGTTGAAAATTCTTGCAAAAAATTGGGAAGAAAATCAAGTGGAAGTCCACGGAGAGTATGTAAAGAACTTGAGGAAAAGATTGGAAGAGATTAGAAAATTCTGTTTAGAAAATCTGAAACTGAGTCAAGAGAAAATGAAAAGGAGATATGATAAGAAGACTAAGCTAAGAAGTTTTAGTGTTGGTCAATAAGTGTTAGTGTTTTTACCTGTCAAGAGATTTCCCCTTTCCAACAAGTTTCAAGGTCCTTACAAGATAATTGAGAGGTTAAGTGACAGAACTTATGTAATTGAAACACCAGAAAGACGAAGACGAAAAAGGAAGGTACATGTAAACCTCTTAAAACCTTACTTCTCAGAAACCAAAATAGATACTGCGTCAATAACCCAGACAACTTCAACTACAGAAGACGACGATGGATATGAATTGGGAGCTGAAAGCAAGATGAATAATTCTTCAAATTTGGAAAATTTGGAGGATAAACTGAAGAAACATCTGAGTGTTGAGCAAGGTGGTGAGTTGTGTGAAGTGATTAGAAGCTTCACAGAACTATTTGCAGATGTACCTAGGTGTACTGATCTGATCAAGCATGAGATCAAGATCCAAGAAGATGGCAGACCATTCAAGCAGAGAGCTTATCGCCTATCACCTTATCATAGAGATGCTTTCAAGAAAGAAGCTGAATATTTGTTACAGCATGGATTAGCAGAACCCAGTTCAAGTCACTACAGTTCTCCATGTGTGTTAGTGAAGAAACCGAATGGCTCATTTAGGATGTGTACTGATTATAGGAAGCTGAATTCCATCAGTGTGGCTGACAATTATCCCTTACCTCTTATAGATCAGTTACTTGATAATGTTGGGCAAGCTAAGTTTGTCTCCAAGATAGACTTGTTGAAGGGATACTATCAAATTCCCTTAGATGAGAATGCTAAGTTACTGTCAGCTTTTATTACTCCTTTTGGACTTTATCAGTATACTGTTCTGCCATTTGGTCCGATGAATGTGTTATGAACTCCTTTATTAATGCAAGAGCCACAGCAAATCTTCATTTATATTATGCAGATTCACTTCTCAGAATCAGTTGCCAAAATAGACAAAGATTCCGGACAAAAAAATAACACAGATCTCAAGCAAGAAGCGACACTTAGGAGAGGGAAAGCAAACCAAGAACAAAAACCTTAACAGTTAATTTATTAACAATAAGTAAACTTAAACATTACAAAGGAACGTCCCCCAAAAACTGATCTAGGGACAGGAAAACTCACTTGCAAACAAAACCTCAATCACTACCACCATTCTCCTAGCTAACTATCATATCCAGTAGAATAAGAGAAAGAACTAGGAGGAGGTAGAAAACACTTGTACAAAATCGGAATTTCAACTATCACACGATAGAAAGAGGCATAAGAGAGGAAAAAAATATCCTTAAACCTAATATTTCTAGTATATAATAAACAATAACAAGGAAACCATCACCGTTTCACTGAAGAAAATATAAACATTAAATAGCTTATTTAGCTAAGTAAATCTGTCCTTAAGGCAGGGGTTTCACATCAAAAACACTCGGGGAAAAAAAAAACACACGGGGGTGACGAGATGACGATGGTCCTGGCGATGACCCAACAATCCAGTATGGCGAGTATCGATATTATTATAACAAATAGCGAAGAATTATATAGGTATATCTCACCCTTCTTCGAACTCAGAGGGCCTCCTGACGACTCCAGGAGACAACGCCGCTACGCACTCTCATGTGGGCAAACAGGTTGACCCACAGCACAGCTCAAGGCAAGAGGGCGCAAGGCAGACCTCAACACTGCAACTCAACACAGGATACTGTCCGTAGGAGCGTGCTTACGATATTCTCGGGACACGACCCGAAGAAAAACAGAGACCCTTGATAATATTCCAGAGGTCAGCGAATGCACAAAAATATAGCAGGGTGGCGAGATCTCCTCTCAGTGGAGCCGAAAACCAATCCTTTCGTTAGAACAGGCAGAATCCCACGTCAGGTCGGGAAGACGGGAGAACAATAGGGGAAACTAGCGAACCAGCAAAAGACCGTAGAACAAACAGCACTCCGCTCGTTGAATATGAAAGGATAAAAACAAACGGGTGAAATAATACAATACCAAATATGATAACACCTCAAGAGGGGGAGCTAAAGAAAGCCCAACATCAGCTTTATAGGACTTTTAAAGAAAGTGAAAATTTACGTGAAAATTTACGTTAAAAATCAATGAAATAATTCAAGAGATTATGATAGCTCCCCTCTATGAGGAAAAAAAAAATAATTTATTATTTTTTTTTTAATAAGACTAAGCAAAAATAATTCTACGACAAACAGGACCAAAAAAATGTATATCCCTATTCTAAAACAAGAATAAATGTTTATAAATCAGAAAATAACACATTTGAAAGAAAATATCTGAAAAAAAAGAAGGCAGTTATCTTTTCACGGAGTTCTCAAAACTTTCAGTAAAACGACCTTGAAAGGACGTCAGGGACCACATTCTTAGACCCAGCAATATGCTGAATAGATAAATCCATCTCCTGGAGTAATAGACTCCAGCGTAAAATACGTTGGTTTTTCTCTTTAAATTTATTGATGAAGACCAGCGGGTTGTGGTCTGTGTATACCTTAATCGGGCCTACAGAGGCGGACAAATAGACCTCAAAGTGCAGAATGGCCTTAATTAAGCACAAGGCCTCCTTCTCAATGATAGAGTATCGCCTCTCTGCTTGAAGAAGTTTCTTGGAGTAATAGGCGATAGGATGCAGTGTTCCGTCGTGATCCTCCTGTAGAAGTACAGCACCTAAGCCTAAGTCGCTAGCGTCAGTGGCTAAACAAAAAGGGAGAGAAAAGTCGGGTGAACGCAAAATAGGGAAACTTACCAACGCTGACTTTAACCTGTCAAAAGAACACTGACATTCATTAGTCCACATAAATTTGATATCTTTCTTTAACAATTCAGTCAAAGGATTAGCTAAATCTGCAAAATTTTTAATGAACCTACGGTAATAGCCTACCATTCCTAGGAAACGCCTAATGTCTCTTCTATTCTTAGGTGTTGGAAAGGCTGAAATGGCTTCAACGTTAACACTTTTCGGAGCAACCTTCCCCAGGCCAATCTCATGCCCAAGATAAACAACCTTAGCCTGAGCAAAATCGCTCTTACTCAAACTGATTACTAAACCGGCCTTCCTCAGCACCTTAAATAATGCTCTAATTCTTTTAACATGAGTTTCCCAGTCATCAGAATATACGACCAAATCATCTATGTAAACCACACAACCTTCCAAATTGCACGTAATATAATTCATCAGTCGTTGGAAGGTGGCGGCCGCATTCTTCATACCAAAGGGCATGACCTTGCATTCATAAAGACCATCACCTGTTACAAAAGCGGAAATTTTCCTTGCCCTCGGGGAAAGACCAACCTGCCAATAGCCTTTAAGTAAATCAAATTTACTTATATAGCGTGCTGCGCCAATGCGGTCAATACAATCCTCCACACGAGGCAAAGGGAAGGAATCAGTCTTGGTTATCGTGTTCACCTTACGATAGTCAATACAAAGTCTATGCTGACCACCCTCCTTCTTGACCAAGACCACAGGGGAGCTCCAAGGGCTGCAGCTTGGTTCAATGAGGTCATGATCCAACATATACTTTACCTCCTCTTTGACTATCTCTTTTCTGAGGGGGTTCAGCCTATACGGGCACTGTTTGATAGGCTGAGCCTCCCCAACATCAACATCATGTTCAAGGACACCTGTCCTTCCTGGTGCGTCCTGAAAGAGGTCTTTATATTCATCAACAAGGTTAATTAAAGAAGAGGCCTTATTAGTGTCTAAATGCTGAAATTTAAGACTCAGATTTCTTAAAATGTCAGAATTATTACACAATCCCATGGGACTTATTGTTAATCTGTTACCTGAAAAAGGTTCACTTTCACTATCCTCTACATCTACTACATCTACGACATTCACTACGTCTACATCTGTACCTTTATCCCTATCAATAAATGACTTAATCATATTAATATGACAAATCCTAGTCTTCCGCCTTTTTTCGGGTGTCTCAATCAAATAATTGACATCATTGATTTTCTTCAGTACCTTCCAGGGGCCTGAAAATTGTGCCTTCAATGGATTTCCCGGCACTGGAAGTAAAACCAACACTTTGTCACCTTCACTAAATTGTCTCTGATGAGTACCAACATCATAATTATTTTTCATTGTAGCCTGAGCCTCTACCAGGTGTTCTTGAGCAAAGGAACGTATTCTATGAAGCTTCTCCTGTAAACCTGAAAGGTAATCAACTATATTAATATTAGGAGTATCACCCTCCCAGAGTTCCCTTACAGCATCCAGAGGTCCCCTTACACTATGTCCAAAAATCAACTGAAAAGGGGAGAAACCAACGGACTCGTTAGGAATAGAACGTATGGCAAACAACGCATACGGCAACTCCTTATCCCAATCATTACCCGATTCATAACAAAACTTTTTCAACACAGATTTCAGAGTCTGATGGAATCTCTCTACCTGACCTTGACTCTCTGGATGATAAGGAGAAGACGTAACGTGATTAATCCCCAGATCAGACATTCTTTTTTTGAAATATTTACTGGTAAAATTCGTCCCGCAGTCGCTTTGAATAACCTTCGGGAAACCAAACCTTGTGAAAAAACCAACCAAACTATAAAAAATTTTCTCCGCCCTTATACTCCGCAGAGGAAGCGCCTCAGGGAAACGTGACATCCTATCAATGATTGATAGAATATACTCATTACCACCGCGCGTCCGCGGTAAAGGACCAACTACATCAGTAACAACTTCCCTGAACGGTTCTCCTACGGCCGGGATCGGAATAAGAGGAGCTTTAGGTACTTTCTGATTCGGCTTCCCCACGAGTTGACAAGTCTTACAGGATAATACATGACGTTTAACGTCTCTACGCATACCAGACCAAAAGAAATACTCAGCCAATTTCTGAAAAGTTTTCCGTACACCAAAGTGACCAGCTAAATTATTTTCATGACCCAAATATAACAGTTTGCCACGATATTTAGTGGGAACTAACAACTGTTTCTTAACCTCTATCTGATCGGCAGGAACTCCCACCAACCTGCTGATGCGGTAGCACAAACCCCCTTCCTTAACGAATGCGGGTTTCGTTAAATCCTCATGGTCACCAAACACAATATTGGAAAACTCTTCGTGTTGTTCTTTCTTGAACGCCTTCGCATCCACGACACATCATTAAATACTAAATTAGGGCTACTACTACTACTACTACTACTACTACTACTACTACTACTACTACTACTACTTCCTGTCACAAAGTCAGTCCTTTGTCGATCAACTACCTCTAAATCCACATTAACATCCTCGAGATCAACCTCTCGGGCTCTTGCTCGAATCACAACAGAGACGGGATTAATTTCAGTCACAGACAAAATTGGGAACACATCATTATCACTACCTAACGCTAAATCATTTCCCAAAATTAGGTCAATACTAGGGACTGGCAAACTGTCCACTATTGCCAGTTTAGCAGTTCCTTTGATAATCTTTGTTTCCAGATACACTTCCTCCAAGGGAAAAGACGAAATAGAATTCGGAAATCCTCCCAGGACAACAAACTCAGAATTAGAGAAAACAAACCTCCTTGGCAAGGACCTTCTGATCAAAAGCGATTGCGCCGCATCGGTGTCCCGCAAAATTTTAATTTCGCGCGTAAAACACTTATCGCTATTAGTAGACACAGTTCCGTCCGATATATACTTCTCAAATTTTAGTCACTTTGTTTCCTTTTCATTTTCAACTCTTGAGCGACCTGATTTTTCCTCAGTCACTAAGCCTATGGGTTGAACATTCCTCTCGAGGTCTCGCCTCCGTGCAAAACAATTAGATTTTACGTGGCCAGGCTTGTTACAATAATAACACTTCACCTGGTTTGATACAGCCCCCTTCTCCTCATACAAATCCTTATTGGCAAATTTACTGTTCACAAAACTATGAGAATTCTCACTACTACTACCGTTTCTACGCCTACTGCTAAATCTACCACTATTATTATTGTCAGCAAATCGCCTCCCCGACGACTGGTTATCAAACACCTTAGTCTGAAGGAACTTCCTTTGGCCATTATCATTCCTCAATGGTTCCTCCTTATGCGTGAGAGCGTATTCATCGGAGGACACAGCCAATTCCTGAAGCGAATCAATTTTCAATTCCTCCAGATGAACACGCATCCCATGACTCAAGTGCCTCTTAAACTCTTCGGCCAAAACAAGCTCCTTAAATTTCTCATACCCGTCAATCTCTTTTGACTTCAACCAGTCATCAAGGAATTGAGTTTTCTTTCTGGCAAACTCGACATACGTAACCCCCGAATCTTTTTTCAAGTTTCTGAACTTCTGCCTATAAGCCTCGGGGACCAAATCATATGCTTTCAAAATTATCGATTTAACAGAATCGTAATCTGATGACAAATCTTCATTTAAAGTATTATAGACTCTCTGAGCCTTCCCTATCAGACGACACTGTACTAAAGTTGTCCACATATCGCGCGGCCAATCGAGCTTTTTAGCGATCCGCTCAAATGAAATGAAAAATTCATTAGCATCCTCCTCCGAAAATTGAGGAACGAGCTTAAGGGCCGAAAACATATTAAATTTAGCTTCCTCAGCTACACCTTTCGCAAATCCGGGATTACTGCCACCACCACCACCTTGCTTTAAAACTATTTGGAGTTTTAATACCTCCAGCTCGTGAGCCCGCTCCTTGGTCCTCTCCTCGGCTTGCAACTCCAAAGCCTTAATTTCTAACTCCTTTATGCGGGCCTGTTCCCTTAATATTTCCAATCTACTATCACCGCCAACCTCTAAGCTCTCTTCAGCAGCTTCTACATCTGCCGCATACTCCCCTTCCTTATTACTTTCTTTTTCCATTTCTTCCTCTTTATATCTCCTGGCAGCCTTAACCACCTCAAATAGAAGGTGTCCCTTTTTAACCTCTGTGGTTAAACCTAGATTCAAGAACTCCGCTACTAAGAATAACTGGTCCCTCTTTAACTCGTACAAGTTACTTTCCCAATTTGGGTCAGAAAGGAAATTGAAAGCAGCTAACTCCTCGACTTCAAAATAATGCATGATTAACTACTAACTAGGGATCTAAACCTAACAACTCAAATTAGTTCACTGATTTGAACACCTCTCCAAGAGTCCTCCTACTTAAGTCTGTGTTTGTCCAATGAAATATCCTAGCAAGGTCGCCAAAATTTGTTATGAACTCCTTTATTAATGCAAGAGCCACAGCAAATCTTCATTTATATTATGCAGATTCACTTCTCAGAATCAGTTGCCAAAATAGACAAAGATTCCGGACAAAAAAATAACACAGATCTCAAGCAAGAAGCGACACTTAGGAGAGGGAAAGCAAACCAAGAACAAAAACCTTAACAGTTAATTTATTAACAATAAGTAAACTTAAACATTACAAAGGAACGTCCCCCAAAAACTGATCTAGGGACAGGAAAACTCACTTGCAAACAAAACCTCAATCACTACCACCATTTTCCTAGCTAACTATCATATCCAGTAGAATAAGAGAAAGAACTAGGAGGAGGTAGAAAACAACACTTGTACAAAATCGGAATTTCAACTATCACACGATAGAAAGAGGCATAAGAGAGGAAAAAAATATCCTTAAACCTAATATTTCTAGTATATAATAAACAATAACAAGGAAACCATCACCGTTTCACTGAAGAAAATATAAACATTAAATAGCTTATTTAGCTAAGTAAATCTGTCCTTAAGGCAGGGGTTTCACATCAAAAACACTCGGGGAAAAAAAAAACACACGGGGGTGACGAGATGACGATGGTCCTGGCGATGACCCAACAATCCAGTATGGCGAGTATCGATATTATTATAACAAATAGCGAAGAATTATATAGGAATATCTCACCCTTCTTCGAACTCAGAGGGCCTCCTGACGACTCCAGGAGACAACGCCGCTACGCACTCTCATGTGGGCAAACAGGTTGACCCACAGCACAGCTCAAGGAAAGAGGGCGCAAGGCAGACCTCAACACTGCAACTCAACACAGGATACTGTCCGTAGGAGCGTGCTTTCGATATTCTCGGGACACGACCCGAAGAAAAACAGAGACCCTTGATAATATTCCAGAGGTCAGCGAGTGCACAAAAATATAGCAGGGTGGCGAGATCTCCTCTCAGTGGAGCCGAAAACCAATCCTTTCGTTAGAACAGGCAGAATCCCACGTCAGGTCGGGAAGACGGGAGAACAATAGGGGAAACTAGCGAACCAGCAAAAGACCGTAGAACAAACAGCACTCCGCTCGTTGAATATGAAAGGATAAAAACAAACGGGTGAAATACTACAATACCAAATATGATAACACCTCAAGAGGGGGAGCTAAGGAAAGCCCAACATCAGCTTTATAGGACTTTTAAAGAAAGTGAAAATTTACGTGAAAATTTACGTTAAAAATCAATGAAATAATTCAAGAGATTATGATAAATGCATCTGCAACGTTTCAACGAGTGATGGATCAACTGCTAGGGTCCATGGAAGGAGTAGGTGTATATCTGGATGACATACTCATTTACTCTGCAACATGGGAAGAACATTTGAAGATCCTGAGGAAAGTTTTCAAGAAACTAAGGGAAGCAGGACTAACCGTCAACTTAGAGAAGAGTGTGTTCTGGAAGGCAACTGTGCAGTATCTTGGGTTTGAAGTTGGGAAAGGCCTTCTCGCTCCAGTAAATGATAATGTAGAGGGTATCCATAAGGCTACCCCACCTATTACTAGAAAACAGTTACAGAGATTTTTGGGCATGGCAGGATTCTATCGACGTTTCTGCCCGAATTTCTCAGCTGTAGTAGCCCCCTTAACAGACTTAACTAGTCCCAAAGCTAAGTTTGTTTGGACTACAGAATGTCAAGAATCCTTTGAGAAGGTAAAAGCCATTTTAACTTCAAGACCAGTACTTCGGGCTCCAGACTTCAATAAGAAATTTGTGATACAAGTTGATGCCTCTGACTGTGGAATTGGAGCTGTACTACTTCAAGAAGATGAAAGTGAACTTTTGCATCCCGTATGTTTCATGTCTTCGAAACTGAAAAAGCATCAGAAAGTGTATTCCACGATAGAAAAAGAAACTCTAGCCTTAATCACAGCATTGAAAAGGTTTGAAGTGTATGTGAACAGGCTTAGGAATGAAGAGATTTTAGTGCTGTCTGATCACAATCTGCTCACGTTTTTACAGCGGATCAAGAATCACAACCAGAGACTCACTTGGTGGTCTCTGTGCTTGCAACCCTATAATATTAAGGTACAGCATATCTCGGGTAAGAACAATGTGGTTGCTGATTACTTATCCTGTTGTGAATCGTTGGATTCAACCCTGGGATAACCAATCTTCTGGGCGGAGGAGTCTTATGCTGTGGTTTTCATAATGCAGTAATCTCCCCGTGTGTATGTGTGTATTGTTGTATACTGTGTAATCTTATGTTCAGATGCGTATATGCTGTAAAAGAGTTAGCGTAAAGTTACAGTGAATAAACGCTATATGGTTTGAGAGAGCACGGTAGGTGTGTAAGAGAGGAGGGACAGAGGTTGATTGTTCTGGAGAGAGAGAGCACTTCTTAGTCCATGTTCGAAACTGCTGAAGTAATGCATTCCATTGGGATGCGATCAAAACACCGTGGAAAAACCTACCACGTAGATAGACGCTCATACAGAGGAGTCGACACTCAGAGACCAAAAAGCGTTGTGAAAAGGAGCTGCATTTTTCCGCTCCGCGTCTCTCTCTCTCTCTCTCCCGCTCGCTCGCTCGCTCTCGGGATTTTACGAATGTCCTGTTTTAACGTAATTGATATTTAGATAGACGATGGTCACTCATATCCTTTAACTGTTAAGTTCCTTAGTAAATGTGTCTGAGTTATCTGAACAGTGTATTTTATTAAGTGTGTGTGTGTAACGGCGCCTGGTTAAAAACACGAAGCAATTTGGTACCAAGGTATTGTAAACATAATTGTGGGTTTCTAGTGCACTAAGAAAAATATTTAGAGTGGTTATATGTAAAGATACCTTTTCACTTTTTTTTTTTTTATATTTTTTCGTGTTATATGTTTTATGCTTTATCTTTTGAAGAATTTTTCTTTTATGCATATATGTGATGTATTTGCTATTGCCTTAATTTTTGCTTTGCATTTTTTGATATTTTATCTTTGCAGAGTATATATTTCTCTGTCTTTTGTACCCACATTTTTACATGATTGATTTATTTGCCTTATTTTGTTTAACACTTGGGAATTGAAATCTTGTTAACAATTTAAATTCTTCTTTAATAATTTTTGATTAATTGATAAATTAATTTCTGATTTAATTTTGACTGATGATTAATTCAGATTAAATCCAATTTTTCAAGTAATAATAAATTTCCCTGAGACTGTTAACGTCATGTATAATCTTTGAATTTAGAAATAAATTTTTGTATTTAAAATATTATATCAGAGTTTCATTCATTGACCCACCAGTAATTTTGATTTGAATTAGAGATAGAGTGGTAAGTAAGATGTTTTCCTTCAAGTAATTGAAGTGAGCTCGAACCAGGGAAATGAAATAAATAGAAATATTTGAACTTTTATAATGTTAATGGAGTGATGCCCTTAGATTTTACCTCACACCTGTTTAACGAACTTTATCTGCTTTTTTTCATGATTGATAAGTTTTATAAGGGATCACTGTTGCCTTTAGAGAAATCAGTCGTCTTGTATGTGTGATGAGGGTTCAGGTGTCTGGCTTTTGTGAGGTAACTATAATTGTTGAATAAATGGTAAGTTTGGTAATCAAATATCAAGAACTTAGATACCAGGTTTGATTTAAAGAACAGACACTGGACACTCTGGGGTCACCATATATAAATGGTGCACTAGACTCCGGGACAAGCACTTAGATATCAGGATTGATTTGAAGAACAGACACTGGACCATTTCCCCCATATTTAAGTGGTGCCCAAGACCCTGGGAAAACAGATCACAAATATCACTCTGGCGTATACTGGTGGTGTTAGGGACATATTTTGTTAGGAGAGTGACCATATAGTTGTTTTATTTTGTGAGGAGAGTGACCATATAATCGTTTTTTGCAACTTATTGTGTTGAATTGTTGTAATATTGAATTGTTAATTGAGTAATTGAAGAAATGGCTCCCTTCGATGTTCAAGAGTTTTTAGCAAATCCCTCCATCCAAGAGTTATCTGGAATCACTCTGACTAAAGCACAGTGGAGTGAGATAGCAGTCGCATATGGTGGTCAGGTGTCTGCCAACATGGTAAAGGCACAAATAAAATTCATTGCAATCCAAGCATTGATGGAATCTGGTAAAATAGATGAGGAGCTCGGAGATGCTCAAGAATTGTTGAACGCAGCTGAGGTAGAACTTATAGATAAACATGGGCAAAAGAAAGAGAAAAGAGATGCAGAAGCAGAGCTTAGACGTCTAGAAGCAGAAGGAAATCTGATTAAGCTGAAAATGCAGGCAGAAAGAGAAAGAGAAGACAGAGAAAAACGAGAAAGAAAAGAAAGAGAAGAAGAGAAAGCTGCTGAAGAATTAAGAAAATAGCAGAAGAAGAAAGAGAAATAGCTAGACACAAGAGAGAGATGGAAAGGTTGAAAGCTACAGCTGATTTGCCCGTAACACCATCTAACCCTACTCAAGGTGATTCAGACCCTGTATTTGATGTAGTAAGAGTGCAGAAGTTATTTCCAAAGTTTACAGAAGAAGCTCCAGATGAGTTTTTTGATCACTTTGAGAAAGTGGCTGCAGGAATGGGATGGCCATAGGATAAATGGTCAGTCTTGTTACAGAGTGTTCTCATTGGAAAAGGAAGAAGTGCCTATTTAGCCTTATCAGCTGAGCAGTGTAAAGAGTACAAGGTACTTAAACACAATGTGCTACAAAGTTACCAGATGACCACTGAATATTATAATGAAAGATTCAGATCTTTGAGAAAGGATGACCAGATAACTTTCTTGGATTATGCGTACAAAGTGAGAAGATGTTTTAAACGATGGTTGGAGGCTGCTAAAGTTAAAACATTTGAAGATCTTGAAGAATTAGTTGTTCTTGAACAATATCTTAGGGGAATTCCTGAACACATAAGAGCCTATTTGAGAGAGAGAGAGGTGAATAAACTTGACAAAGCTGCTACACTTAGCGAGGACTTTAACATCATAAGCAGCAGAAGGAACTATAATGTCAAGTACCCGAATCAACGCACAGGTTTTAGGTCTCACCCAAATTTCAGGAACAGATTTAATGGGAATCCTACAAGTGGCAATATAACAAGTCATCTCAGGGTAATATCCCTCAGCAAGCTAATGTAAAATCCTCATATAATAATGTTGCAAGGCAATTATAGAAGCCTAATGTTGTCTGCTACAAGTGTGGAAGAGCAGGACACTTCAGTTGGGAGTGTCATCAGACACATTGGCAGTCCAAACCAGTTGGTCAAGTAGTAAGAAATGACCAGGTGAAACAGACTACCAAGAACAATGTGGGGAGGAGTCAAGCTCCAGTGAAGACTGAGACTAAACAAGCTGAATGTTTAGCAACCAGTGGAAATGTAACTTCAAGCAGTGAGTGGCTGAGCAGTTTGGAGGCTTTTAAGCCATATATCTATGAGGGTACACTGACAACTCCAGGAGGAAGTGTGCAGGTACCAGTCAAGGTGTTACGTGATACAGGGAGCAACCATAGTGTGGTAGTCCGTGGTGCTCACCCCCAGTTGGAGGAGAATCTTACAGGAGATTCTGTTATTTTGAAGGGTATAGGAGGAGAAGAGGTAACTCCTATATGCCGCTTACACCTGTCATGTGAATTAGTGACAGGAGATGTTGATTTTGCTGTAAAGGACTCACTGGCTGTTGAAGGTGTACATGTTCTGTTAGGGAATGAAGTTGGTAGTGTGCCATTTGTTCCTTGTCCTATAGTGACAGATAAACCATTGAGGATTAGTCCTACAGTAGATTTGGAGAAGAATAACCCCCACCTATTTCCTAGCTGTGTGACTACTAGGAGTATGAAGAGGACTATGCCTGTAAGTGAAGAGACTGAGGATTTACCCACTCAAGAAGGATCTTTGAGCTTGGAAGAGTTGTTCCAGGGAAATGATGTTTCCCCTAATGTTGACCAAGAAGAGGTTTCCCAAGAAGAAGCTGTCATCCCTGAAGAGACTCTGAGTAGTCAAGATGTTCCTGAAGGTAACAGTGAAACTACAGTAGCTGAGTTAGCAGATATTGAGAGCTCAACCCTTGAAGTTGGTCAGGTGACAAGGGAGAAGCTAATGGAACTGCAGAAAAAAGATGTATCCTTAGCTGAGTTGTTTTTCAGAGTTGTTGATCAAGAAGAGATGCAACAAACTCCTACCTGTTATTATCTGAAGGGAGGTTTGCTGATGAGAAAGCACAGACCTGCAGATATACCAGGAGATGCTGAATGGGGCGAATATCATCAAATTTTGATCCCACGTCCATTGAGGAAGCAAGTAGTAGCAGTAGCTCATGAGTCTGGACATATGGGAATCAGGAAGACTGTGGAGAAGACCATGAAATATTTTTTCTGGCCTGGACTTCACAAGGATGATAGCAAGTTCTGTCGGGAGTGTCATACCTGCCAGATAGCTGGAAAGCCAAATGAAACCATTCAGAAAGCCCCCCTGCAACCTATAGAAGTTAGAGGAGAACCCTTCAGCAAGGTGATTATAGATGTGGTTGGACCACTGCCGGAGACAAAGAAGGGTCATGAGTATCTGTTAACATTGATGTAAACTGTGACAAGATATCCTGAGGCAATCCCTGTTAGAAACATATCGGCCAAGATAGTTGCTGAGAAAATAGTAGAGTTTTTCTCAAAGTTTGGGATACCTGAAATTGTACAAAGTGATAGAGGAACCAATTTTACTTCCAAACTGTTTCAGGATGTGATGAATTTGTTAGGAGTGGAACAACAGTTGTCCACTGCATATCACCCAGAGACTCAAGGAGCCTTGGAAAGGTTTCACCAGACATTCAAAAGTATGCTGACTAAGTATTGTTCTGAGTCAGGCAGAGACTGGGATGTTGGTGTACAATTGATGTTATTTGAAATTAGGAATGCTTATCAAGAAAACATGGGTTGTTCACCTAACGAGATGATTTTTGGTAGAGAAGTGAGAGGACCGTTGAAAATTCTTGCAGAAAATTGGGAAGAAAATCAAGTGGAAGTCCACAGAGAGTATGTAAAGAACTTGAGGAAAAGATAGGAAGAGATTAGAAAATTCTCTTTAGAAAATATGAAACTGAGTCAAGAGAAAATGAAAAGGAGATATGATAAGAAGACTAAGCTAAGAAGTTTTAGTGTTGGTCAACAAGTGTTGGTGTTTTTACCTGTCAAGAGATTTCCCCTTTCCAACAAGTTTCAAGGTCCTTACAAGATAATTGAGAGGTTAAGTGACAGAACTTATGTAATTGAAACACCAGAAAGACGAAGACGAAAAAGGAAGGTACATGTAAACCTCTTAAAACTTTACTTCTCAGAAACCAAAATAGAAACTGTGTCAATAACCCAGACAACTTCAACTACAGAAGACGACGATGGATATGAATTGGGAGCTGAAAGCAATATGAATAATTCTTCAAATTTGGAAAATTTGGAGGATAAACTGAAACATCTGAGTGTTGAGCAAGGTGGTGAGTTGTGTGAAGTGATTAGAAGCTTCACAGAACTATTTGCAGATGTACCTAGGTGTACTGATCTGATCAAGCATGAGATCAAGATCCAAGAAGATGGCAGACCATTCAAGCAGAGAGCTTATCGCCTATCACCTTATCATAGAGACGCTTTGAAGAAAGAAGCTGAATATTTGTTACAGCATGGATTAGCAGAACCCAGTTCAAGTCACTACAGTTCTCCATGTGTGTTAGTGAAGAAACCGGATGGCTCATTTAGGATGTGTACTGATTATAGGAAGCTGAATTCCATCAGTGTGGCTGACAATTATCCCTTACCTCTTATAGATCAGTTACTTGATAATGTTGGGCAAGCTAAGTTTGTCTCCAAGATAGACTTGTTGAAGGGATACTATCAAATTCCCTTAGATGAGAATGCTAAATTGCTGTCAGCTTTTATTACTCCTTTTGGACTTTATCAGTATACTGTTCTGCCATTTGGTCCGATGAATGCATCTGCAACGTTTCAACGAGTGATGGATCAACTGCTAGGGTCCATGGAAGGAGTAGGTGTATATCTGGATGACATACTCATTTACTCTGCAACATGGGAAGAACATCTGAAGATCCTGAGGAAAGTTTTCAAGAAACTAAGGGAAGCAGGACTAACCGTCAACTTAGAGAAGAGTGGGGTCGGGAAGGCAACTGTGCAGTATCTTGGGTTTGAAGTTGGGAAAGGCCTTCTCGCTCCAGTAAATGCTAATGTAGAGGGTATCCATAAGGCTACCCCACCTACTACTAGAAAACAGTTACAGAGATTTTTGGGCATGGCAGGATTCTATCGACGTTTCTGCCCGAATTTCTCGGCTGTAGTAGCCCCCTTAACAGACTTAACTAGTCCCAAAGCTAAGTTTGTTTGGACTACAGAATGTCAAGAATCCTTTGAGAAGGTAAAAGCCATTTTAACTTCAAGACCAGTACTTCAGGCTCCAGACTTCAATAAGAAATTTGTGATACAAGGTGATGCCTCTGACTGTGGAATTGGAGCTGTACTACTTCAAGAAGATGAAAGTGAACTTTTGCATCCCGTATGTTTCATGTCTTCGAAACTGAAAAAGCATCAGAAATTGTATTCCACGATAGAAAAAGAAACTCTAGCCTTAATCACAGCATTGAAAAGGTTTGAAGTGTATGTGAACAGGCCTAGGAATGAAGAGATTTTAGTGCTGTCTGAAAACAATCTGCTCACGTTTTTACAGCGGATCAAGAATCACAACCAGAGACTCACTCGGTGGTCTCTGTGCTTGCAACCCTATAATATTAAGGTACAGCATATCTCGGGTAAGAACAATGTGGTTGCTGATTACTTATCCTGTTGTGAATCGTTGGATTCAACCCTGGGATAACCAATCTTCTGGGCGGAGGAGTCTTATGCTGTGGTTTTCATAATGCAGTAATCTCCCCGTGTG
>JANJGK010005129.1:0-50971 GCA_039081455.1 Macrobrachium rosenbergii
TGACCCTCCATGACCCCCAATGACCCCCCATGACCCCCAATGAACTCCCCATGACCCACCAAGACCCCCGTATGACCCCCCAATGACCCCCCATGGCCCCAATGACCCCTCTATGACCCCCCATGACCCCCCCATGACCCCCCATGGCCCCCAATGACCCCCCTATGACCCCCCATGACCCCCCCATGACCCCCCATGACTCCCCATTTCCCCCCCATGACCCCCCCATGACCCCCCCAGGACCCCCCATGGCCCCCCCATGACCCCCCATGACCCTCCCATGACCCCCCTAATGACCCCCCATGACCTGCCCATGACCCCCATGACCCCCCAATGACCCCCCATGACCCCCAATGACCCCCCATGACCCCCAATGACCTCCCCATGACCCACCAAGACCCCCGTATGACCCCCAATGACCCCCCAATGACCCCCCTGACCCCCCATGACCCCCCCAAGACCCCCCTATGACCCCCCCATGACCCCCAATGACCTCCCCATGACCCACCAAGACCCCCGTATGACCCCCCAATGACCCCCCATGGCCCCCAATGACCCCTCTATGACCCCCCATGACCCCCCCATGACCCCCATGGCCCCCAATGACCCCCCTATGACCCCCCATGACCCCCCCATGACCCCCCCATGACTCCCCATTTCCCCCCCATGACCCCCCCATGACCCCCCCAGGACCCCCCATGGCCCCCCCATGACCCCCCATGACCCTCCCATGACCCTCCCATGACCCCCCAATGACCCACCAATGACCCCTCATGGCCCCCCATGACCCCCCCATGACCCCCCCATGACCCCCCCATGACCCCCCTATGACCCCCATGACCCCCCCATGACCCCCGTGACCTCCCCATGACCCCCCTATGACCCCCCATGACCCCCCCATGACCCCCCATGACCCCCCATGACCCCCCCATGACCCCCCATGACCCCCCATGACCCCCCCATGTCCCACCCATGACCCCCCCAATGACCCCCCATGACTCCCCCAAGACCCCCCTATGACCCCAATGACCCCCCAATGACCCCCCAATGACCCCCCATGACCTCCCATGACCCTCCCATGACCCCCCAATGACCCCAATGACCCCCCATGACCCCCCCATGACCCCCCATGACCCCCCATGACCCCCATGACCCCCTATGACCCCCAATGACCCCCCAATGACCCCCATGACCCCAATGACCCCCCATGACCCCCCTAATGACCCCCCATGACCCCCCATGACCCCCCATGACCCACCCATGACCCCAATGACCCCCATGACTCCCCAAGACCCCCATATGACCCCCCATGACCCCCAATGACCCCCCCAATGACCCCCCATGACCCCCCATGACCCTCCCATGACCCCCCAATGACCCCCCAATGACCCCCCATGACCCCCCATGACCCCCCATGACCCCCCAGGACCCCCCTATGACCCCCATGACCCCCCCATGACCCTCCCATGACCCCCCAATGACCCCCATGACCCCCCTATAACCCCCCATGACCCCCCATGACCCCCCCAAGACCACCCTATGACCCCCCCATGACCCCCAATGACCCTCCAAATGACCCCCCATGACCCCCCATGACCCTCCCATGACCCCCCCAATGACCCCCATGACCCCCCTATGACCCCCCATGACCCCCCCATGACCCCCCATGACCCCCCATGACCCCCCATGACCCTCCCATGACCCCCCTAATGACCCCCCATGACCTGCCCATGACCCCCATGACCCCCCAATGACCCTCCATGACCCCCAATGACCCCCCATGACCCCCAATGACCTCCCCATGACCCACCAAGACCCCCGTATGACCCCCCAATGACCCCCCATGGCCCCCAATGACCCCTCTATGACCCCCCATGACCCCCCCATGACCCCCCATGGCCCCCAATGACCCCCCTATGACCCCCCATGACCCCCCCCATGACCCCCCCATGACTCCCCATTTCCCCCCCATGACCCCCCCATGACCCCCCCAGGACCCCCCATGGCCCCCCCATGACCCCCCATGACCCTCCCATGACCCCCCTAATGACCCCCCATGACCTGCCCATGACCCCCATGACCCCCCAATGACCCCCCATGACCCCCAATGACCCCCCATGACCCCCAATGACCTCCCCATGACCCACCAAGACCCCCGTATGACCCCCCAATGACCCCCCAATGACCCCCCTGACCCCCCATGACCCCCCCAAGACCCCCCTATGACCCCCCCATGACCCCCAATGACCTCCCCATGACCCACCAAGACACCCGTATGACCCCCCAATGACCCCCCATGGCCCCCAATGACCCCTCTATGACCCCCCATGACCCCCCCATGACCCCCCATGGCCCCCAATGACCCCCCTATGACCCCCCATGACCCCCCCATGACCCCCCCATGACTCCCCATTTCCCCCCCATGACCCCCCCATGACCCCCCCAGGACCCCCCATGGCCCCCCCATGACCCCCCATGACCCTCCCATGACCCCCCTAATGACCCCCCATGACCTGCCCATGACCCCCATGACCCCCCAATGACCCCCCATGACCCCCAATGACCCCCCATGACCCCCAATGACCTCCCCATGACCCACCAAGACCCCCGTATGACCCCCCAATGACCCCCCAATGACCCCCCTGACCCCCCATGACCCCCCCAAGACCCCCCTATGACCCCCCATGACCCCCAAATGACCCCCCCAATGACCCCCCATGACCCCCCATGACCCTCCCATGACCCCCCCAATGACCCCCATGACCCCCCTATGACCCCCCATGACCCCCCCATGACCCCCCCATGACCCCCCATGACCACCCATGACCCCCCATGACCCCCCAATGACCCCCACTGACCCCCCCATGACCCCCCATGACCCTCCCATGCCCTCCCTAATGACCCCCCATGACCCCCATGACCCCCCAAATGACCCCCCATGACCCCCCATGACCCTCCCATGACCCCCCATGACCCCCATGACCCCCCAATGACCCCCCATGACTCCCCAAGACCCCCCTATGACCCCCCATGACCCCCCAATGACCCCCCAATGACCCCCCATGACCCCATGACCCTCCCATGACCCCCCAATGACCCCCCAATGACCCCCCATGACCCCCCCATGACCCCCCTAATGACCCCCCATGACCTCCCATGACCCCCCCATGACCCCCCATGACCCCCCGTGACCCCCTTATGACCCCCCGAATGACCCCCATGACCCCCCATGACCCCGCAATGACCACCCCAATGACCTCCCCTCACCCCCCATGACCCCCCCAAGACCCCCCTATGACCCCCCCATGACCCCCAATGACCCCCCAAATGACCCCCCATGACCCCCCATGACCCTCCCATGACCCCCCCAATGACCCCCCATGACCCCCCTATGACCCCCCATGACCCCCCCTGACCCCCCATGACCACCCATGACCCCCCTATGAGCCCCCAATGACCCCCCAATGACCACCCATGACCCCCCATGACCCCCCATGACCCCCCATGACCCCCCTAATGACCCCCCATGACCCCCCCATGACCCACCCATGACCCCCCCCAATGACCCCCATGTCTCCCCAAGACCCCCCTATGACCCCCAATGACCCCCCAATGACCACCCATGACCCCCAATGACCCCCCATGACCCCCAATGACCTCCCCATGACCCACCAAGACCCCCGTATGACCCCCCAATGACCCCCCCAATGACCCCCCCTGACCCCCCATGACCCCCCCAAGACCCCCCCTATGACCCCCCCATGACGCCCCAATGACCCCCCCAATGACCCCCCATGACCCCCCATGACCCTCCCATGACCCCCCCAATGACCCCCATGACCCCCCTATGACCTACTATGACCCACCCATGACCCCCCCATGACCCCCCATGACCCCCCATGACCCCCCCATGACCCCCCATGACCCCCCAATGACCCCCCATGACCCCCCCATGACCCCCCATGACCCTCCCATGCCCTCCCTAATGACCCCCCATGACCCCCCATGACCCCCCAAATGACCCCCCATGACCCCCCATGACCCTCCCATGACCCCCCATGACCCCCCTATGACCCCCCATGACCCCCCATGACCCCCCATGACCCCCCAAGACCCTCCCATGACCCCCCATGACCCCCATGACCCCCCAATGACCCCCCATGACTCCCCAAGACCCCCCTATGACCCCCCATGACCCCCCAATGACCCCCCAATGACCCCCCATGACCCCCCATGACCCTCCCATGACCCCCAATGACCCCCCAATGACCCCCCATGACCCCCCCATGACCCCCCTAATGACCCCCATGACCTCCCATGACCCCCCCATGACCCCCCATGACCCCCCGTGACCCCCTTATGACCCCCCGAATGACCCCCATGACCCCCCATGACCCCGCAATGACCACCCCAATGACCTCCCCTCACCCCCCATGACCCCCCCAAGACCCCCCTATGACCCCCCCATGACCCCCCAAGACCCCCCTATGACCCCCAATGACCCCCCAATGACCCCCCCAATGACCCCCCATGACCCCCCATGACCCTCCCATGACCCCCCAATGACCCACCAATGACCCCTCATGGCCCCCCATGACCCCCCCATGACCCCCCCATGACCCCCCCATGACCCCCCTATGACCCCCATGACCCCCCCATGACCCCCGTGACCTCCCCATGACCCCCCTATGACCCCCCATGACCCCCCCATGACCCCCCATGACCCCCCATGACCCCCCCATGACCCCCCATGACCCCCCATGACCCCCCCATGTCCCACCCATGACCCCCCCAATGACCCCCCATGACTCCCCCAAGACCCCCCTATGACCCCAATGACCCCCCAATGACCCCCCCAATGACCCCCCATGACCTCCCATGACCCTCCCATGACCCCCCAATGACCCCAATGACCCCCCATGACCCCCCCATGACCCCCCATGACCCCCCATGACCCCCATGACCCCCTATGACCCCCAATGACCCCCCAATGACCCCCATGACCCCAATGACCCCCCATGACCCCCCTAATGACCCCCCATGACCCCCCATGACCCCCATGACCCACCCATGACCCCCAATGACCCCCATGACTCCCCAAGACCCCCATATGACCCCCCATGACCCCCAATGACCCCCCCAATGACCCCCCATGACCCCCCATGACCCTCCCATGACCCCCCAATGACCCCCCAATGACCCCCCCATGACCCCCCATGACCCCCCATGACCCCCCAGGACCCCCCTATGACCCCCATGACCCCCCATGACCCTCCCATGACCCCCCAATGACCCCCATGACCCCCCTATAACCCCCCATGACCCCCCATGACCCCCCCAAGACCACCCTATGACCCCCCATGACCCCCAATGACCCTCCAAATGACCCCCCATGACCCCCCATGACCCTCCCATGACCCCCCCAATGACCCCCATGACCCCCCTATGACCCCCCATGACCCCCCCATGACCCCCCATGACCCCCCATGACCCCCCATGACCCTCCCATGACCCCCCTAATGACCCCCCATGACCTGCCCATGACCCCCATGACCCCCCCAATGACCCTCCATGACCCCCAATGACCCCCCATGACCCCCAATGAACTCCCCATGACCCACCAAGACCCCCGTATGACCCCCCAATGACCCCCCATGGCCCCCAATGACCCCTCTATGACCCCCCATGACCCCCCCATGACCCCCCATGGCCCCCAATGACCCCCCTATGACCCCCCATGACCCCCCCATGACCCCCCATGACTCCCCATTTCCCCCCCATGACCCCCCCATGACCCCCCCAGGACCCCCCATGGCCCCCCCATGACCCCCCATGACCCTCCCATGACCCCCCTAATGACCCCCCATGACCTGCCCATGACCCCCATGACCCCCCAATGACCCCCCATGACCCCCAATGACCCCCCATGACCCCCAATGACCTCCCCATGACCCACCAAGACCCCCGTATGACCCCCCAATGACCCCCCAATGACCCCCCTGACCCCCCATGACCCCCCCAAGACCCCCCTATGACCCCCCCATGACCCCCAATGACCTCCCCATGACCCACCAAGACCCCCGTATGACCCCCCAATGACCCCCCATGGCCCCCAATGACCCCTCTATGACCCCCCATGACCCCCCCATGACCCCCCATGGCCCCCAATGACCCCCCTATGACCCCCCATGACCCCCCCATGACCCCCCATGACTCCCCATTTCCCCCCCATGACCCCCCCATGACCCCCCCAGGACCCCCCATGGCCCCCCCATGACCCCCCATGACCCTCCCATGACCCCCCTAATGACCCCCCATGACCTGCCCATGACCCCCATGACCCCCCAATGACCCCCCATGACCCCCAATGACCCCCCATGACCCCCAATGACCTCCCCATGACCCACCAAGACCCCCGTATGACCCCCCAATGACCCCCCAATGACCCCCCTGACCCCCCATGACCCCCCCAAGACCCCCCTATGACCCCCCCATGACCCCCAAATGACCCCCCCAATGACCCCCCATGACCCCCCATGACCCTGTCATGACCCCCCAATGACCCCCATGACCCCCCTATGACCCCCCATGACCCCCCCATGACCCCCCCATGACCCCCCATGACCACCCATGACCCCCCATGACCCCCCAATGACCCCCACTGACCCCCCCATGACCCCCCATGACCCTCCCATGCCCTCCCTAATGACCCCCCATGACCCCCATGACCCCCCAAATGACCCCCCATGACCCCCCATGACCCTCCCATGACCCCCCATGACCCCCATGACCCCCCAATGACCCCCCATGACTCCCCAAGACCCCCCTATGACCCCCCATGACCCCCCAATGACCCCCAATGACCCCCCATGACCCCCCATGACCCTCCCATGACCCCCCAATGACCCCCCAATGACCCCCCATGACCCCCCCATGACCCCCCTAATGACCCCCCATGACCTCCCATGACCCCCCCTGACCCCCCATGACCCCCCGTGACCCCCTTATGACCCCCCGAATGACCCCCATGACCCCCCATGACCCCGCAATGACCACCCCAATGACCTCCCCTCACCCCCCATGACCCCCCCAAGACCCCCCTATGACCCCCCCATGACCCCCAATGACCCCCCAAATGACCCCCCATGACCCCCCATGACCCTCCCATGACCCCCCCAATGACCCCCCATGACCCCCCTATGACCCCCCATGACCCCCCCTGACCCCCCATGACCACCCATGACCCCCCTATGACCCCCCAATGACCCCCCAATGACCACCCATGACCCCCCATGACCCCCATGACCCCCCATGACCCCCCTAATGACCCCCCATGACCCCCCCATGACCCACCCATGACCCCCCCAATGACCCCCCATGTCTCCCCAAGACCCCCCTATGACCCCCAATGACCCCCCAATGACCCCCCAATGACCCCCCATGACCCCCCATGGCCCCCCATGACCCCCCTATGACCCCCCATGACCCCCCCATGACCCCCCCATGACCCCCCATTTCCCCCCCATGACCCCCCATGACCCTCTCATGACCCCCCTAATGACCCCCCATGACCCGCCCATGACCCCCATGACCCCCCAATGACCACCCATGACCCCCAATGACCCCCCATGACCCCCAATGACCTCCCCATGACCCACCAAGACCCCCGTATGACCCCCCAATGACCCCCCCAATGACCCCCCTGACCCCCCATGACCCCCCCAAGACCCCCCTATGACCCCCCCATGACCCCCCAATGACCCCCCCAATGACCCCCCATGACCCCCCATGACCCTCCCATGACCCCCCCAATGACCCCCATGACCCCCCTATGACCTACTATGACCCCCCCATGACCCCCCCATGACCCCCCATGACCCCCCATGACCCCCCCATGACCCCCCATGACCCCCCAATGACCCCCCATGACCCCCCCATGACCCCCCATGACCCTCCCATGCCCTCCCTAATGACCACCCATGACCCCCCATGACCCCCCAAATGACCCCCCATGACCCCCCATGACCCTCCCATGACCCCCCATGACCCCCCTATGACCCCCCATGACCCCCCATGACCCCCCATGACCCCCCATGACCCCCCTATGACCCCCCTATGACCCCCCAATGACACCCCAATGACCCCCCATGACCCCCCATGACCCCCCATGACCCCCCCATGACCCCCTAATGACCCCCATGACCCCCCATGACCCCCCCATGACCCACCCATGACCCCCCCAATGACCCCCATGACTCCCCAAGACCCCCCTATGACCCCCCATGACCCCCCAATGACCCCCCAATGACCCCCCATGACCCCCCATGACCCTCCCATGACCCCCAATGACCCCCCAATGACCCCCCATGACCCCCCCATGACCCCCCATGACCCCCCATGACCCCCCTATGACCCCCCATGACCCCCCCATGACCCCCCCATGACCCCCCTATGACCCCCATGACCCCCCTATGACCCCCCCATGACCCCCCAAGACCCCCCTATGACCCCCCATGATCCCCCAGGACCCCCCCATGACCCCCCAATGACCTCCCCATGACCCCTCAAGACCCCCCTATGACCCCCCCATAACCCCCCATTACCCCTCATGACCCCCAATGACCTCCCCATGACTCCCCCATGACCCCCTATGACCCCCCAATGACCCCCCATGACCCCCATGACCTCTCCATGACCCCCCCATGACACCCCATGGCCCCCCATGACCGCCCTATGACCCCCCATGACCCCCCATGACCCCCCCATGACCCCCCCATGACCCCCCATGACCCCCCATGACCCCCCATGACCCCCCATGGCCCCCCCATGACCCCCCATGACCCTCCCATGACCCCCCTAATGACCCCCCATGACCCCCATGACCCCCCAATGACCCCCAATGACCCCCCATGACCCCCAATGACCCCCCATGACCCCCAATGACCCACCAAGACCCCCGTATGACCCCCCAATGACCCCCAATGACCCCCCCTGACCCCCCATGACCCCCCAAGACCCCCCATGACCCCCCCATGACCCCCCTAATGACCCCCCATGACCCCCATGACCCCCCATGACCCACCCATGACCCCCCCAATGACCCCCCATGACTCCCCAAGACCCCCCTATGACCCCCCATGACCCCCCAATGACCCCCCAATGACCCCCCATGACCCCCCATGACCCTCTGATGACCCCCCAATGACCCCCCAATGACCCCCCATGACCCACCATGACCCCCCCATGACCCCCCTATGACCCCCCATGAACCCCCATGACCCCCCATGACCCCCCCATGACCCCCCATGACCCCCCTATGACCCCCCCATGACCCCCCAAGACCCCCCTATGACCCCCAATGACCCCCCAATGACCCCCCCAATGACCCCCATGACCCCCCATAACCCTCCCATGACCCCCCAATGACCCACCAATGACCCCCCATGGCCCCCCATGACCCCCCCATGACCCCCCCATGACCCCCCCATGACCCCCCTATGACCCCCCATGACCCCCCCATGACCCCCGTGACCTCCCCATGACCCCCCCCAATGACCCCCATGACCCCCCATGACCCACCAATGACCCCCCCAATGACCCCCCCTGACCCCCCATGACCCCCCCAAGACCACCCTATGACCACCACATGACCCCCCAATGACCCCCCAAATGACCCCCCATGACCCCCCATGACCTTCCCATGACCCCCCAATGACCCCCCATGACCCCCCTATGACCCCCCATGACCCCCCCATGACCCCCCATGACCCCCCATGACCCCCCTATGACCCCCCAATGACCCCCAATGACCCCCATAACCCCCCATGACCCCCCATGACCCCCCATGACCCCCTAATGACTCCCCATTACCCCCCATGACCCCCCCAGACCCACCCATGACCCCCCCAATGACCCCCCATGACTCCCCAAGACCCCCCTATGACCCCCCATGACCCCCCAATGACCCCCCAATGACCCCCATGACCCCCCATGACCCTCCCATGACCCCCCAATGACCCCCCAATGACCCCCCATGACCCCCCATGACCCCCCATGACCCGCCCATGACCCCCCTATGACCCCCCATGACCCCCCCATGACCCCCCCATGACCCCCCTATGACCCCCCATGACCCCGCTATGACCCCCATGACCCCCCAAGACCCCCCTATGACCCCCCATGATCCCCCCAGGACCCCCCCATGACCCCCCAATGACCTCCCCATGACCCCTCAAGACCCCCCTATGACCCCCCATGACCCCCCCATGACCCCCCATGACCCCCCAATGACCTCCCCATGACTCCCCCATGACCCCCTATGACCCCCATGACCTCTCCATGACCCCCCCCATGACCCCCCCATGACCCCCCATGGCCCCCCATGACCCCCAATGATCCCCCCATGATCCCCCCATGACCCCCCATGGCCCCCCCATGACCCCCCATGACCCTCCCATGACCCCCCTAATGACCCCCCATGACCCCCCATGACCCCCATGACCCGCCCATGACCCCCATGACCCCCCCAATGACCCCCCATGACCCCCAATGACCCCCATGACCCCCAATGACCTCCCATGACCCACCAAGACCCCCGTATGACCCCCCAATGACCCCCCAATGACCCCCCTGACCCCCATGACCCCCCCAAGACCCCCCTATGACCCCCCCATGACCCCCCATTGACCCCCCCAATGACCCCCCATGACCCCCCATGACCCTCCCATGACCCCCCCAATGACCCCCATGACCCCCCTATGACCCCCCCATGACCCCCCATGACCCCCCAAGACCACCCTATGACCCCCCCATGACCCCCAATGACCCCCCAAATGACCCCCCATGACCCCCCATGACCCTCCCATGACCCCCCCAATGACCCCCCATGACCCCCCTATGACCCCCATGACCCCCCCATGACCCCCCATGACCCCCCATGACCCCCCTATGACCCCCCAATGACCCCCCCAATGAACCCCCATGACCCCCCATGACCCCCCATGACCCCCCCATGACCCCCCTAATGACCCCCCATGACCCCCCATGACCCCCCCATGACCCACCCATGACCCCCCCAATGACCCCCCTGACCCCCATGACCCCCCAAGACCCCCCTATGACCCCCCATGACCCCCCAATGACCCCCCAATGACCCCCCATGACCCCCCATGACCCTCCCATGACCCCCCAATGACCCCCCATGACCCACCCATGACCCCCCATGACCCCCCAATGACCTCCCCATGACTCCCCCATGACCCCCCATGACCCTCCCATGACCCCCTAATGACCCCCAATGACCCCCCATGACCCCCCAATGACCTCCCCATGACCCACCAAGACCCCCGTATGACCCCCCAATGACCCCCCAATGACCCCCCTGACCCCCATGACCCACCCAAGACCCCCCTATGACCCCCCATGACCCACAATTACCCCCTAATGACCCCCCATGACCCCCCAATGACCCCCCAATGACCCCCAATGACACCCCATGACCCCTCATGACCCCCCATGACCCCCATGACCCCTCATGACCCCCCCATGACCCCCCTAATGAAACCCATGACCCCACATGACCCCCCCATGACCCCCCATGACCCCCCCAATGACCCCCATGACCCCCAATGACCCCCCATGATCCACCCATGACCCCCCCATGACCCCCCTAATGACCCCCCATGACCTCCCATGACCCCCCATGACCCCCCAATGACCCCCCCAATGACCCCCCATGACCCCCCATGACCCTCCGATGACCCCCCAATGACCCCCCAATGACCCCCCATGACCCCCCATGACCCCCCATGACCCCCCATGACCCCCCTATGACCCCCCATGACCCCCCCATGACCCCCCATGACCCCCCCATGACCCCCCATGACCCCCCTATGACCCCCCCATGACCCCCCAAGACCCCCCTATGACCCCCAATGACCCCCCAATGACCCCCCAATGACCCCCCATGACCCCCCATGACCCTCCCATGACCCCCCAATAACCCCCCAATGACCCCCCATGGCCCCCCATGACCCCCCATGACCCCCCCATGACCCCCCATGACCCCCCCATGACCCCCCTATGACCCCCCATGACCCCCCCATGACCCCCCGTGACCTCCCCATGACCCCCCCATGACCCCCATGACCCCCCATGACCCACCAATGACCCCCCAATGACCCCCCTGACCCCCATGACCCCCCCAAGACCACCCTATGACCACCACATGACCCCCCAATGACCCCCCAAATGACCCCCCATGACCCCCCATGACCTTCCCATGACCCCCAATGACCCCCCATGACCCCCCTATGACCCCCCATGACCCCCCATGACCCCCCATGACCCCCCATGACCCCCCTATGACCCCCCAATGACCCCCCATGACCCCCCATGACCCCCAAATGACCCCCCTAATGACTCCCCATTACCCCCCATGACCCCCCCATGACCCACCCATGACCCCCCAATGACCCCCCATGACTCCCCAAGACCCCCCTATGACCCCCATGACCCCCCAATGACCCCCCAATGACCCCCCATGACCCCCCATGACCCTCCTATGACCCCCCAATGACCCCCAATGACCCCCCATGACCCCCCCATGACCCCCCTATGACCCCCCATGACCCCCAATGACCCTCCCATGACCCCCCCAATGACCCCCATGACCCCCCTATGACCCCCCATGACCCCCCATGACCCCCCCAAGACCACCCTATGACCCCCCCATGACCCCCCAATGACCCCCCAAATGACCCCCCATGACCCCCCATGACCCTCCCATGACCCCCCCAATGACCCCCATGACCCCCCTATGACCCCCCATGACCCCCCATGACCCCCCATGACCCCCCATGACCCCCCATGACCCCCCTATGACCCCCCAATGACCCCCCAATGACCCCCCATGACCCCCCATGACCCCCATGACCCCCCCATGACCCCCAATGACCCCCCCATGACCCCCCATGACCCCCCCATGACCCACCCATGACCCCCCCAATGACCCCCCATGACTCCCCAAGACCCCCCATGACCCCCCCATGACCCCCCATGACCCCCCCATGACCCCCCTATGACCCCCCATGACCCCCCTATGACCCCCATGACCCCCCAGGACCCCCCCATTACCCCCCAATGACCTCCCCATGACCCCTCAAGACCCCCCAATGACCCCCCCATGACCCCCCCATGACCCCCCCATGACCCCCCATGACCCCCCAATGACCTCCCCATGACTCCCCCATGACCCCCTATGACCCCCCAATGACCCCGCCATGACCCCCATGACCTCTCCATGACCACCCCCATGACCCCCCATTGCCCCCCATGACCCCCCTATGACCCCCCATGACCCCCCCATGACCCCCCCATGACCCCCCCATGACCCCCCATGACCCCCCATGACCCCCCCATGACCCCCCATGGCCCCCCCATGACCCCCCATGACCCTCCCATGACCCCCCTAATGACCCCCCATGACCCGCCCATGACCCCCATGACCCCCAATGGCCCCCCATGACCCCCAATGACCCCCCATGACCCCAATGACCTCCCCATGACCCACCAAGACCCCCGTATGACCCCCAATGACCCCCAAATGACAGCCCCTGACCCCCCATGACCCCCCAAGACCCCCCTATGACCCCCCATGACCCCCCAATGACCCCCCCAATGACCCCCCATGACCCCCCATGACCCTCCCATGACCCCCCCAATGACCCCCATGACCCCCTATGACCCCCCATGACCCCGCCATGACCCCCACATGACCCCCATGACCCCCCATGACCCCCCATGACCCCCCAATGACCCCCCATGACCCCCCCATGACCCCCCATGACCCTCCCATGACCCCCCTAATGACCCCCCATGACCCCCCATGACCCCCCAATGACCTCCCCATGACCCACCAAGACCCCAGTATGACCCCCCCCAATGACCCCCCCAATGACCCCCCCTGACCTCCCATGACCCACCCAAGACCCCCCTATGACCCCCCCATGACCCCCAATTACCCCCCCAATGACCCCCCATGACCCCCAAATGACCCCCCAATGACCCCCCATGACCCCCATGACCCCTCATGACCCCCCCATGACCCCCCTAATGACCCCCCCATGACCCCCCATGACCCCCCCAATGACCCCCCATGACCACCCATGACCCTCCCACGACCCCCCCAATGACCCCCCATGACCCACCCATGACCCCCTCATGACCCCCCTAATGACCCCCCATGACCTCCCATGACCCCCCCATGACCCCCCATGACCCCCCCGTGACCCCCTTATGACCGCCCCAATCACCCCCATGACCCCCCATGACCCCCCAATGACCACCCCAATGACCCCCCCTGACCCCCCATGGCCCCCCCCAAGACCCCCTATGACCCCCCCATGACCCCCCAATGACCCCCCAAATGACCCCCCATGACCCCCCATGACCCTCCCATGACCCCCCCAATGACCCCCCATGACCCCCCTATGACCCCCCATGACCCCCCCCTGACCCCCATGACCCACCATGACCCCCTATGACCCCCCAATGACCCCCCAATGACCCCCCATGACCCCCCATGACCCCCATGACCCCCCCATGACCCCCCTAATGACCCCCATGACCCCCATGACCCCCCATGACCCACCCATGACCCCCCCAATGACCCCCCATGACTCCCCAAGACCCCCTATGACCCCCAATGACCCCCCAATGACCCCCCCAATGACCCCCCATGACCCCCCATGACCCTCCCATGACCCCCCAATGACCCCCCAATGACACCCCATGGCCCCCCATGACCCCCCCATGACCCCCCCATGACCCCCCATGACCCCCCCATGACCCCCCTATGACCCCCCATGACCCCCCATGACCCCCCATGACCCCCCATGAACCCCCCATGACCCCCCATGACCCCCCATGACCCCCCATGTCCCACCCATGACCCCCCCAATGACCCCCCATGACTCCCCCAAGACCCCCCTATGACCCCAATGACCCCCCAATGACCCCCCCAATGACCCCCCATGACCTCCCATGACCCTCCCATGACCCCCCAATGACCCCCAATGACCCCCCATGACCCCCCCATGACCCCCATGACCCCCCATGACCCCCATGACCCCCTATGACCCCCAATGACCCCCCCAATAACCCCCCATGACCCCCATGACCCCCCATGACCCCCCTAATGACCCCCCATGACCCCCCATGACCCCCCATGACCCCCCATGACCCACCCATGGCCCCCCCAATGACCCCCCTTGACTCCCCAAGACCCCCCTATGACCCCCCATGACCCCCCAATGACCCCCCCAATGACCCCCATGACCCCCCATGACCCTCCCATGACCCCCCTAATGACCCCCCATGACCTGCCCATGACCCCCATGACCCCCCCAATGACCCTCCATGACCCCCAATGACCCCCCATGACCCCCAATGACCTCCCCATGACCCACCAAGACCCCCGTATGACCCCCCAATGACCCCCCAATGACCCCCCCTGACCCCCCATGACCCCCCAAGACCCCCCTATGACCCCCCCATGACCCCCCAATGACCCCCCAATGACCCCCCATGACCCCCCATGACCCTCCCATGACCCCCCAATGACCCCCATGACCCCCCTATGACCCCCCATGACCCCCCATGATTCCCCAAGACCACCCTATGACCCCCCCATGACCCCCAATGACCCCCCAAATGACCCCCATGACCCCCCATGACCCTCCCATGACCGCCCCAATGACCCCCCATGACCCCCCTATGACCCCCCATGACCCCCCATGACCCCCCATGACCCCCCATGACCCCCCATGACCCCCAATGACCCCCCCAATGACCCCGATGACCCCCCATGACCCCCCATGACCCCCCCATGACCCCCTAATGACCCCCCATGACCCCCCATGACCCCCCCATGACCCACCCATGACCCCCCCAATGACCCCCCATGACTCCCCAAGACCCCCCTATGACCCCCCATGACCCCCCAATGACCCCCCCAATGACCCCCATGACCCCCCATGACCCTCCCATGACCCCCCAATGACCCCCCAATGACCCCCATGACCCCCCCATGACCCCCCATGACCCCCTATGACCCCCAATGACCCCCCCATGACCCCCATGACCTCTCCATGACCCCCCCCATGACCCCCCATGGCCCCCCATGACCCCCCTATGACCCCACATGACCCCCCCATGACCCCCCCATGACCCTCCCATGACCCCCCATGACCCGCCCATGACCCCCATGACCCCGCAATGACCCCTCCATGACCCCAATGACCCCCCATGACCCCCAATGACCTCCCCATGACCCACCAAGACCCCCGTATGACCCCCCAATGACCCCCCCATGACCCCCCCAAGTCCCCCTATGACCCCCCATGACCCCCCAATGACCCCCCCAATGACCCCCCATGACCCCCATGACCCTCCCATGACCCCCCAATGACCCCCATGACCCCCCTATGACCCCCCATGACCCCCCTATGACCCACCCATGACCCCCCATGACCCCCCATGACCCCCCCATGACCCCCATGACCCCCCAATGACCCCCCATGACCCCCCCATGACCCCCCATGACCCTCCCATGACCCCCCTAATGACCCCCCATGACCCCCCATGACCCCCCAATGACCTCCCCATGACCCACCAAGACCCCCGTATGACCCCCCAATGACCCCCCCAATGACCCCCCCTGACCCCCCATGACCCACCCAAGACCCCCCTATGACCCCCCATGACCCCCAATTACCCCCCCAATGACCACCCATGACCCCCAATGACCCCCCAATGACCCCCCATGACCCACCATGACCCCTCATGACCCCCCAATGACCCCCCTAATGACCCCCCATGACCCCCATGACCCCCCATGACCCCCCATGACCCCCCCAATGACGCCCCATGACCCCCCATGACCCCCCATGACCCTCCCACGACCCCCCCAATGACCCCCCATGACCCACCCATGACCCCCCTATGACCCCCCTAATGACCCCCCATGACCTCCCATGACCCCCCCATGACCCCCCATGACCCCCCCGTGACCCCCTTATGACCCCCCAATGACCCCCATGACCCCCCATGACCCCCCAATGACCACCCCAATGACCTCCCCTCACCCCCCATGACCCCCCCAAGACCCCCCTATGACCCCCCCATGACCCCCCAATGACCCCCCAAATGACCCCCCATGACCCCCCATGACCCTCCCATGACCCCCCCAATGACCCCCCATGACCCCCTATGACCCCCCATGACCCCTCCCTGACCCCCCATGACCACCCATGACCCCCCTATGACCCCCCAATGACCCCCCAATGACCACCCATGACCCCCCATGACCCCCCATGACCCCCCCATGACCCCCCTAATGACCCCCCATGACCCCCCATGACCCCCCCATGACCCACCCATGACCCCCCCAATGACCCCCCATGTCTCCCCAAGACCCCCCTATGACCCCCAATGACCCCCCAATGACCCCCCAAATGACCCCCCATGACCCTCCCATGCCCTCCCTAATGACCCCCCATGACCCCCCATGACCCCCCAAATGACCCCCCATGACCCCCCAGGACCCTCCCATGACCCCCCATGACCCGCCTATGACCCCCCATGACCCCCCCATCACCCCCCATGACCCCCCATGACCCCCCTATGACCCCCCAATGACACCCCAATGACCCCCCATGACCCCCCATGACCCCCCATGACCCCCCCATGACCCCCCTAATGACCCCCCATGACCCCCCATGACCCCCCCATGACCCACCCATGACCCCCCCAATGACCCCCCATGACTCCCCAAGACCCCCCTATGACCCCCCATGAGCCCCCAATGACCCCCCAATGACCCCCCATGACCCCCCATGACCCTCACATGACCCCCCAATGACCCCCCAATGACCCCCCATGACCCCCCCATGACCCCCCTAATGACCCCCCATGACCTCCCATGACCCCCCAATGACCTCCCCGTGACCCCCTTATGACCACCCCAATGACCCCCATGACCCCCCATGACCCCCCATGACCCCCCAATGACCACCCCAATGACCTCCCCTCACCCCCCATGACCCCCCCAAGACCCCCCTATGACCCCCCCATGACCCCCCAATGACCCCCCAAATGACCCCCCATGACCCCCCATGACCCTCCCATGACCCCCCCAATGACCCCCCATGACCCCCCTATGACCCCCATGACCCCCCCTGACCCCCCATGACCACCCATGACCCCCCTATGACCCCCCAATGACCCCCCCAATGACCACCCATGACCCCCCATGACCCCCCATGACCCCCCATGACCCCCCATGACCCCCCTAATGACCCCCCATGACCCCCATGACCCCCCATGACCCCCCCATGACCCACCCATGACCCCCCCAATGACCCCCCATGTCTCCCCAAGACCCCCCTATGACCCCAATGACCCCCCAATGACCCCCCAATGACCCCCCATGACCCCCCATGGCCCCCCATGACCCCCCTATGACCCCCCATGACCCCCCCATGACCCCCCCATGACCCCCCATTTCCCCCCCATGACCCCCCCATGACCCCCCCAGGACACCCCATGGCCACCCCATGACCCCCCATGACCCTCCCATGACCCCCCTAATGACCCCCCATGACCCACCCATGACCCCCATGACCCCCCAATGACCCCCCATGACCCCAATGACCCCCCCATGACCCCCAATGACCTCCCCATGACCCACCAAGACCCCCGTATGACCCCCCAATGACCCCCCAATGACCCCCCCTGACCCCCCATGACCCCCCAAGACCCCCCCATGACCCCCCCATGACCCCCCAATGACCCCCCCAATGACCCCACATGACCCCCCATGACCCTCCCATGACCCCCCCAATGACCCCCATGACCCCCCTATGACCCCCCATGACCCCCCCATGACCCCCCCATGACCCCCTATGACCCCCCATGACCCCCCATGACCCCCCATGACCCCCCAATGACCCCCCATGACCCCCCCATGACCCCTCATGACCCTCCCATGCCCTCCCTAATGACCCCCCTATGACCCCCATGACCCCCAAATGACCCCCCATGACCCCCATGACCCTCCCATGACCCCCATGACCCCCCTATGACCCCCCATGACCCCCCATGACCCCCCATGACCCCCATGACCCCCCTATGACCCCCTATGACACCCCAATGACACCCCAATGACCCCCCATGACCCCCCATGACCCCCCATGACCCCCCCAATGACCCCACATGACCCCCCATGACCCTCCCATGACCCCCCCAATGACCCCCATGACCCCCCCTATGACCCCCCATGACCCCCCCATGACCCCCCCATGACCCCCTATGACCCCCCATGACCCCCCCATGACCCCCCATGACCCCCCAATGACCCCCCATGACCCCCCCATGACCCCCCATGACCCTCCCATGCCCTCCCTAATGACCCCACTATGACCCCCGATGACCCCCAAATGACCCCCCATGACCCCCATGACCCTCCCATGACCCCCCATGACCCCCTATGACCCCCCATGACCCCCCCATGACCCCCCATGACCCCCCATGACCCCCCTATGACCCCCTATGACCCCCCAATGACACCCCAATGACCCCCCATGACCCCCCATGACCCCCCATGACCCCCCCATGACCCCCCTAATGACCCCCATGACCCCCCCATGACCCACCCATGACCCCCCCAATGACCCCCCATGACTCCCCAAGACCCCCCTATGACCCCCCATGACCCCCCAATGACCCCCCAATGACCCCCCATGACCCCCATGACCCTCCCATGACCCCCCAATGACCCCCCAATGACCCCCCATGACCCCCCCATGACCCCCATCACCCCCAATGACCCCCCATGACCCCCCATGACCCCCCATGACCCCCCTATGACCCCCCATGACCCCCCTATGACCCCCCATTACCTCCAAGACCCCCCTATGACCCCCCATGATCCCCCCAGGACCCCCCATGACCCCCAATGACCTCCCCATGACCCCTCAAGACCCCCCTATGACCCCCCATGACCCCCCATGACCCCCCATGACCCCCCAATGACCTCCCCATGACTCCCCCATGACCCCCTATGACCCCCCAATGACCCCCCATGACCCCCATGACCTCTCCATGACCCCCCCATGACCCCCCATGGCCCCCCATGACCCCCCTATGACCCCCTATGACCCCCCATGACCCCCCCATGACCCCCCATGACCCCCCCATGACCCCCCATGACCCCCCATGACCCCCCCATGACCCCCCATGGCCCCCCATGACCCCCCATGACCCTCCCATGACCGCCCTAATGACCCCCCATGACCCGCCCATGACCCCCATGACCCCCCCAATGACCCCCCATGACCCCCAATGACCCCCCATGACCCCCAATGACCTCCCCATGACCCACCAAGACCCCCGTATGACCCCACAATGACCCCCAATGACCCCCCCTGACACCCCATGACCCCCCAAGACCCCCCATGACCCCCTCATGACCCCCTAATGACCCCCCATGACCCCCCATGACCCCCCATGACCCACCCATGACCCCCCCAATGACCCCCCATGACTCCCCAAGACCCCCCTATGACCCCCCATGACCCCCCCATGACCCCCAAGACCCCCCTATGACCCCCAATGACCCCCCAATGACCCCCCAATGACCCCCCATGACCCCCCATGACCCTCCCATGACCCCCCAATAACCCCCCAATGACCCCCCATGCCCCCCCATGACCCCCCATGACCCCCCCATGACCCCCATGACCCCCCATGACCCACCAATGACCCCCCAATGACCCCCCTGACCCCCATGACCCCCCCAAGACCACCCTATGACCACCACATGACCCCCAATGACCCCCAAATGACCCCCCATGACCCCCCATGACCTTCCCATGACCCCCAATGACCCCCCATGACCCCCCTATGACCCCCCATGACCCCCATGACCCCCATGACCCCCAATGACCCCCCTATGACCCCCCAATGACCCCCATGACCCCCCATGACCCCCCAATGACCCCCCTAATGACTCCCCATTACCCCCCATGACACCCCCCATGACCCACCCATGACCCCCCAATGACCCCCCATGACTCCCCAAGACCCCCCTATGACCCCCATGACCCCCCAATGACCCCCATGACCCCCCATGACCCCCATGACCCTCCCATGACCCCCCAATGACCCCCCCAATGACCCCCCATGACCCCCCCATGACCCCCCTATGACCCCCCATGACCCCCAATGACCCTCCCATGACCCCCCCAATGACCCCCATGACCCCCCTATGACCCCCCATGACCCCCCATGACCCCCCCAAGACCACCCTATGACCCCCCCATGACCCCCCAATGACCCCCCAAATGACCCCCCATGACCCCCCATGACCCTCCCATGACCCCCCCAATGACCCCCCATGACCCCCCTATGACCCCCCATGACCCCCCCATGACCCCCCATGACCCCCATGACCCCCCATGACCCCCCTATGACCCCCCAATGACCCCCAATGACCCCCCATGACCCCCCATGACCCCCCATGACCCCCATGACCCCCCCATGACCCCCCCTAATGACCCCCCATGACCCCCCATGACCCCCCCATGACCCACCCATGACCCCCCCAATGACCCCCCATGACTCCCCAAGACCCCCCTATGACCCCCCATGACCCCCAATGACCCCCCCAATGACCCCCCATGACCCCCATGACCCTCCCATGACCCCCCAATGACCCCCAATGACCCCCAATGACCCCCCATGACCCCCCCATGACCCCCCATGACCCCCCCATGACCCCCCTATGACCCCCCATGACCCCCCCATGACCCCCCCATGACCCCCCCATGACCCTCCATGACTCCCCTATGACCCCCCATGACCCCCCAAGACCCCCCTATGACCCCCCATGACCCCCCAGGACCCCCCATTACCCCACCCCTCAAGACCCCCCAATGACCCCCCCATGACCCCCCCATGACCCCCCATGACCCCCCAATGACCTCCCCATGACTCCCCCATGACCCCCTATGACCCCCCAATGACCCCCATGACCTCTCCATGACCACCCCCATGACCCCCCATTGCCCCCCATGACCCCCCTATGACCCCCCATGACCCCCCCATGACCCCCCATGACCCCCCATGACCCCCCATGACCCCCCCATGACCCCCCCATGACCCCCCATGGCCCCCCCATGACCCCCCATGACCCTCCCATGACCCCCCTAATGACCCCCCATGACCCGCCCATGACCCCCATGACCCCCCAATGGCCCCCATGACCCCCAATAACCCCCCATGACCCCAATGACCTCCCCATTACCCACCAAGACCCCCGTATGACCCCCAATGACCCCCAAATGACAGCCCCTGACCCCCCATGACCCCCCCAAGACCCCCCTATGACCCCCCATGACCCCCCAATGACCCCCCAATGACCCCCCATGACCCCCCATGACCCTCCCATGACCCCCCCAATGACCCCCATGACCCCCTATGACCCCCCATGACCCTGCCATGACCCCCCCATGACACCCATGACCCCCCATGACCCCCCATGACCCCCCATGACCCCCCAATGACCCCCCATGACCCCCCATGACCCCCCATGACCCTCCCATGACCCCCCCTAATGACCCCCATGACCCCCCATGACCCCCCAATGACCTCCCCATGACCCACCAAGACCCCCGTATGACCCCCCCAATGACCCCCCCAATGACCCCCCCTGACCTCCCATGACCCACCCAAGACCCCCCTAAGACCCCCCCCATGACCCCCAATTACCCCCCCAATGACCCCCCATGACCCCCAAATGACCCCCCCAATGACCCCCCCATGACCCCCCATGACCCCTCATGACCCCCCCATGACCCCCTAATGACCCCCCATGACCCCCCATGACCCCCCCATGACCCCCCATGACCCCCCAATGACCCCCCATGACCACCCATGACCCTCCCACGACCCCCCCAATGACCCCCCATGACCCACCCATGACCCCCTCATGACCCCCCTAATGACCCCCCATGACCTCCCATGACCCCCCCATGACCCCCCATGACCCCCCCATGACCCCCTTATGACCGCCCCAATCACCCCCATGACCCCCCATGACCCCCCAATGACCACCCCAATGACCCCCCCTGACCCCCCATGGCCCCCCCAAGACCCCCTATGACCCCCCCATGACCCCCCAATGACCCCCCAAATGACCCCCCATGACCCCCCATGACCCTCCCATGACCCCCCCAATGACCCCCCATGACCCCCCTATGACCCCCCATGACCCCCCCTGACCCCCATGACCCACCATGACCCCCTATGACCCCCCAATGACCCCCCCAATGACCCCCCATGACCCCCCATGACCCCCCATGACCCCCCCATGACCCCCCTAATGACCCCCATGACCCCCATGACCCCCCATGACCCACCCATGACCCCCCCAATGACCCCCCATGACTCCCCAAGACCCCCTATGACCCCCAATGACCCCCCAATGACCCCCCCAATGACCCCCCATGACCCCCCATGACCCTCCCATGACCCCCCAATGACCCCCCAATGACACCCCATGGCCCCCCATGACCCCCCCATGACCCCCCCATGACCCCCCATGACCCCCCCATGACCCCCCTATGACCCCCCATGACCCCCCCATGACCCCCCATGACCCCCCATGACCCCCCCATGACCCCCCATGACCCCCCATGACCCCCCCATGTCCCACCCATGACCCCCCCAATGACCCCCCATGACTCCCCCAAGACCCCCCTATGACCCCAATGACCCCCCAATGACCCCCCCAATGACCCCCCATGACCTCCCATGACCCTCCCATGACCCCCCAATGACCCCCAATGACCCCCCATGACCCCCCCATGACCCCCATGACCCCCCATGACCCCCATGACCCCCTATGACCCCCAATGACCCCCCCAATGACCCCCCATGACCCCCCATGACCCCCCATGACCCCCCTAATGACCCCCCATGACCCCCCATGACCCCCCATGACCCACCCATGACCCCCCCAATGACCCCCCTTGACTCCCCAAGACCCCCCTATGACCCCCCATGACCCCCCAATGACCCCCCCAATGACCCCCCATGACCCCCCATGACCCTCCCATGACCCCCCTAATGACCCCCCATGACCTGCCCATGACCCCCATGACCCCCCAATGACCCTCCATGACCCCCAATGACCCCCCATGACCCCCAATGACCTCCCCATGACCCACCAAGACCCCCGTATGACCCCCAATGACCCCCCAATGACCCCCCCTGACCCCCCATGACCCCCCAAGACCCCCCTATGACCCCCCCATGACCCCCCAATGACCCCCCAATGACCCCCCATGACCCCCCATGACCCTCCCATGACCCCCCAATGACCCCCATGACCCCCCCATGACCCCCAATGACCCCCCAAATGACCCCCCATGACCCCCCATGACCCTCCCATGACCGCCACAATGACCCCCCATGAACCCCCTATGACCCCCCATGACCCCCCATGACCCCCCATGACCCCCCATGACCCCCCATGACCCCCAATGACCCCCCAATGACCCCGATGACCCCCCATGACCCCCCATGACCCCCCATGACCCCCCTAATGACCCTCCATGACCCCCCATGACCCCCCCATGACCCACCCATGACCCCCAATGACCCCCCATGACTCCCCAAGACCCCCCTATGACCCCCCATGACCCCCCAATGACGCCCCCAATAACCCCCATGGCCCCCCATGACCCTCCCATGACCCCCCAATGACCCCCCAATGACCCCCATGACCCCCCATGACCCTCCATGACCCCCTATGACCCCCAATGACCCCCCCATGACCCCCATGACCTCTCCATGACCCCCCATGACCCCCCATGGCCCCCCATGACCCCCCTATGACCCCCCATGACCCCCCCATGACCCCCCCATGACCCTCCCATGACCCCCCATGACCCCCCCATGACCCCCCCATGACCCCCCCATGGCCCCCCATGACCCCCCATGACCCTCCCATGACCCCCCTAATGACCCCCCATGACCCGCCCATGACCCCCATGACCCCGCAATGACCCCTCCATGACCCCAATGACCCCCATGACCCCCAATGACCTCCCCATGACCCACCAAGACCCCCGTATGACCCCCCAATGACCCCCCCATGACCCCCCAATGACCCCCCAATGACCCCCCATGACCCCCCATGACCCTCCCATGACCCCCCAATGACCCCCATGACCCCCCTATGACCCCCCATGACCCCCCCTATGACCCACCCATGACCCCCATGACCCCCCATGACCCCCCATGACCCCCATGACCCCCCAATGACCCCCCATGACCCCCCCATGACCCCCCATGACCCTCCCATGACCCCCCTAATGACCCCCCATGACCCCCCATGACCCCCCAATGACCTCCCCATGACCCACCAAGACCCCCGTATGACCCCCCAATGACCCCCCAATGACCCCCCCTGACCCCCCATGACCCACCCAAGACCCCCCTATGACCCCCCATGACCCCCAATTACCCCCCCAATGACCACCCATGACCCCCAATGACCCCCAATGACCCCCCATGACCCCCCATGACCCCTCATGACCCCACAATGACCCCCCTAATGACCCCCCATGACCCCCATGACCCCCCCATGACCCCCCATGACCCCCCAATGACCCCCCATGACCCCCCATGACCCCCCATGACCCTCCCACGACCCCCCAATGACCCCCCATGACCCACCCATGACCCCCCTATGACCCCCCTAATGACCCCCCATGACCTCCCATGACCCCCCCATGACCCCCCATGACCCCCCCGTGACCCCCTTATGACCCCCCAATGACCCCCATGACCCCCCATGACCCCCCAATGACCACCCCAATGACCTCCCCTCACCCCCCATGACCCCCCCAAGACCCCCCTATGACCCCCCATGACCCCCCAATGACCCCCCAAATGACCCCCCATGACCCCCCATGACCCTCCCATGACCCCCCCAATGACCCCCCATGACCCCCTATGACCCCCCATGACCCCCCCCTGACCCCCCATGACCACCCATGACCCCCTATGACCCCCCAATGACCCCCCAATGACCACCCATGACCCCCATGACCCCCCATGACCCCCCCATGACCCCCCTAATGACCCCCCATGACCCCCCATGACCCCCCCATGACCCACCCATGACCCCCCCAATGACCCCCCATGTCTCCCCAAGACCCCCCTATGACCCCCAATGACCCCCCAATGACCCCCCAAATGACCCCCCATGACCCTCCCATGCCCTCCCTAATGACCCCCCATGACCCCCCATGACCCCCCAAATGACCCCCCATGACCCCCCATGACCCTCCCATGACCCCCCATGACCCCCCTATGACCCCCCATGACCCCCCCATCACCCCCCATGACCCCCCATGACCCCCCATGACCCCCCTATGACCCCCCAATGACACCCCAATGACCCCCCATGACCCCCCATGACCCCCCATGACCCCCCCATGACCCCCCTAATGACCCCCCATGACCCCCCATGACCCCCCCATGACCCACCCATGACCCCCCAATGACCCCCCATGACTCCCCAAGACCCCCCTATGACCCCCCATGAGCCCCCAATGACCCCCCAATGACCCCCCATGACCCCCCATGACCCTCACATGACCCCCCAATGACCCCCCAATGACCCCCCATGACCCCCCCATGACCCCCCTAATGACCCCCCATGACCTCCCATGACCCCCCCAATGACCCCCCCATGACCCCCTTATGACCACCCCAATGACCCCCATGACCCCCCATGACCCCCCAATGACCACCCCAATGACCTCCCCTCACCCCCCATGACCCCCCCAAGACCCCCTATGACCCCCCATGACCCCCCCAATGACCCCCCAAATGACCCCCATGACCCCCCATGACCCTCCCATGACCCCCCCAATGACCCCCCATGACCCCCCTATGACCCCCATGACCCCCCCTGACCCCCATGACCACCCATGACCCCCCTATGACCCCCCAATGACCCCCCCAATGACCACCCATGACCCCCCATGACCCCCCATGACCCCCCATGACCCCCCTAATGACCCCCCATGACCCCCCATGACCCCCCATGACCCCCCCATGACCCCCCATGACCCCCCCAATGACCCCCCATGTCTCCCCAAGACCCCCCCTATGACCCCCAATGACCCCCCAATGACCCCCCCAATGACCCCCCATGACCCCCCCATGGCCCCCCCATGACCCCCCTATGACCCCCCATGACCCCCCCATGACCCCCCATGACCCCCCATTTCCCCCCATGACCCCCCATGACCCCCCCAGGACCCCCCATGGCCACCCCATGACCCCCCATGACCCTCCCATGACCCCCCTAATGACCCCCCATGACCCGCCCATGACCCCCATGACCCCCCAATGACCCCCCATGACCCCCAATGACCCCCCATGACCCCCAATGACCTCCCCATGACCCACCAAGACCCCCGTATGACCCCCCAATGACCACCCAATGACCCCCCTGACCCCCCATGACCCCCCCAAGACCCCCCCATGACCCCCCCATGACCCCCCAATGACCCCCCCAATGACCCCACATGACCCCCCATGACCCTCCCATGACCCCCCCAATGACCCCCATGACCCCCCTATGACCCCCCATGACCCCCCCATGACCCCCCCATGACCCCCTATGACCCCCCATGACCCCCCCATGACCCCCCATGACCCCCCAATGACCCCCCCATGACCCCCCCATGACCCCCCATGACCCTCCCATGCCCTCCCTAATGACCCCCCTATGACCCCCCATGACCCCCAAATGACCCCCCATGACCCCCATGACCCTCCCATGACCCCCCATGACCCCCCTATGACCCCCCATGACCCCCCCATGACCCCCCATGACCCCCCATGACCCCCCTATGACCCCCTATGACCCCCCAATGACACCCCAATGACCCCCCATGACCCCCCATGACCCCCCATGACCCCCCCATGACCCCCCCTAATGACCCCCATGACCCCCCATGACCCCCCATGACCCACCAATGACCCCCCCAATGACCCCCATGACTCCCCAAGACCCCCCTATGACCCCCCATGACCCCCCAATGACCCCCCAATGACCCCCCATGACCCCCATGACCCTCCCATGACCCCCCAATGACCCCCCAATGACCCCCCATGACCCCCCCATGACCCCCATCACCCCCAATGACCCCCCTATGACCCCCCATGACCCCCCATGACCCCCCCATGACCCCCCTATGACCCCCCATGACCCCCCTATGACCCCCCATTACCTCCAAGACCCCCCTATGACCCCCCATGATCCCCCCAGGACCCCCCATGACCCCCAATGACCTCCCCATGACCCCTCAAGACCCCCCTATGACCCCCCCATGACCCCCCATGACCCCCCATGACCCCCCAATGACCTCCCATGACTCCCCCATGACCCCCTATGACCCCCCAATGACCCCCCATGACCCCCATGACCTCTCCATGACCCCCCCCCATGACCCCCCATGGCCCCCCATGACCCCCCTATGACCCCCTATGACCCCCCATGACCCCCCCATGACCCCCCATGACCCCCCCATGACCCCCATGACCCCCCCATGACCCCCCCATGACCCCCCATGGCCCCCCATGACCCCCCATGACCCTCCCATGACCCCCCTAATGACCCCCCATGACCCGCCCATGACCCCCATGACCCCCCCAATGACCCCCCATGACCCCCAATGACCCCCCATGACCCCCAATGACCCCCCATGACCCCCAATGACCTCCCCATGACCCACCAAGACCCCCGTATGACCCCACAATGACCCCCAATGACCCCCCCTGACCCCCCATGACCCCCCAAGACCCCCCATGACCCCCTCATGACCCCCTAATGACCCCCCATGACCCCCCATGACCCCCCATGACCCACCCATGACCCCCCCAATGACCCCCCATGACTCCCCAAGACCCCCCTATGACCCCCCATGACCCCCCAATGACCCCCCAATGACCCCCCATGACCCCCCATGACCCTCCAATGACCCCCCAATGACCCCCCAATGACCCCCCATGACCCCCCATGACCCCCCCATGACCCCCCTATGACCCCCCATGACCCCCCCATGACCCCCATGACCCCCCATGACCCCCCATGACCCCCCTATGACCCCCCATGACCCCCCAAGACCCCCCTATGACCCCAATGACCCCCAATGACCCCCCCAATGACCCCCCATGACCCCCCATGACCCTCCCATGACCCCCAATGACCCCCCAATGACCACCCATGGCCCCCCATGACCCCCCCATGACCACCCCATGACCCCCATGACCCCCCCATGACCCCCCTATGACCCCCCAATGACCTCCCCATGACTCCCCCATGACCCCCTATGAACCCCCAATGACCCCCCATGACCCCCATGACCTCTCCATGACCCCCCCATGACCCCCCATGGCCCCCCATGACCCCCCTATGACCCCCTATGACCCCCCATGACCCCCCCATGACCCCCCCATGACCCCCCCATGACCCCCCATGACCCCCCCATGACCCCCCCATGACCCCCCATGGCCCCCATGACCCCCCATGACCCTCCCATGACCCCCCTAATGACCCCCCATGACCCGCCCATGACCCCCATGACCCCCCCAATGACCCCCCATGACCCCCAATGACCCCCCATGACCCCCAATGACCTCCCCATGACCCACCAAGACCCCCGTATGACCCCACAATGACCCCCCAATGACCCCCCCTGACCCCCCATGACCCCCCAAGACCCCCCTATGACCCCCTCATGACCCCCCTAATGACCCCCCATGACCCCCCATGACCCCCCATGACCCACCCATGACCCCCCCAATGACCCCCCATGACTCCCCAAGACCCCCCTATGACCCCCCATGACCCCCCAATGACCCCCCCAATGACCCCCCATGACCCCCAAGACCCTCCGATGACCCCCCAATGACCCCCAATGACCCCCCATGACCCCCCATGACCCCCCCATGACCCCCCTATGACCCCCCATGACCCCCCCATGACCCCCTATGACCCCCATGACCCCCCTATGACCCCCCATGACTCCCCAAGACCCCCCTATGACCCCCAATGACCCCCCAATGACCCCCCCAATGACCCCCCATGACCCCCCATGACCCTCCCATGACCCCCCAATGACCCCCAAATGACCACCCATGGCCCCCCATGACCCCCCCATGACCCCCCCATGACCCCCCATGACCCCCCCATGACCCCCCTATGACCCCCCATGACCCCCCATGACCCCCGTGACCTCCCCATGACCCCCCTAATGACCCCCATGACCCCCCATGACCCACCAATGACCCCCCAATGACCCCCCCTGACCCCCCATGACCCCCCCAAGACCACCCTATGACCACCACATGACCCCCCAATGACCCCCCAAATGACCCCCCATGACCCCCCATGACCTTCCCATGACCCCCCAATGACCCCCCATGACCCCCCTATGACCCACCATGACCCCCCATGACCCCCCATGACCCCCCATGACTCCCCATGACCCCCCTATGACCCCCCAATGACCCCCCCAATGACCCCCCATAACCCCCCATGACCCCCCATGACCCCCCCATGACCCCCCTAATGACTCCCCATTACCCCCCATGACCCCCCCATGACCCACCCATGACCCCCCCAATGACCCCCCATGACTCCCCAAGACCCCCCTATGACCCCCCATGACCCCCCAATGACCCCCCAATGACCCCCCATGACCCCCCATGACCCTCCCATGACCCCCCAATGACCCTCCAATGACCCCCCATGACCCCCCCATGACCCCCCATGACCCCCCCATGACCCCCCTATGACCCCCCATGACCCCCCCATGACCCCCCCATGACCCCCCTATGACCCCCATGACCCCCCTATGACTCCCCCATGACCCCCCAAGACCCCCCTATGACCCCCCATGATCCCCCCAGGACCCCCCCATGACCCCCCAATGACCTTCCATGACCCCTCAAGACCCCCCTATGACCCCCCATGACCCCCCCATGACCCCCCATGACCCCCCAATGACCTCCCCATGACTCCCCCATGACCCCCTATGACCCCCCAATGACCCCCCATGACCCCCATGACCTCTCCATGACCCCCCCATGACCCCCCATGGCCCCCCATGACCCCCCAAGACCCCCCATGATCCCCCCATGACCCCCCCATGACCCCCCATGGCCCCCCATGACCCCCCATGACCCTCCCATGACCCCCCTAATGACCCCCATGACCCGCCCATGACCCCCATGACCACCCCAATGACCCCCCATGACCCCCAATGACCCCCCATGACCCCCAATGACCTCCCCATGACCCACCAAGACCCCCGTATGACCCCAAATGACCCCCTAATGACCCCCCCTGACCCCCATGACCCCCCCAAGACCCCCCTATGACCCCCCCATGACCCCCCAATGACCCCCCCAATGACCCCCATGACCCCCCATGACCCTCCCATGACCCCCCCAATGACCCCCATGACCCCCTATGACCCCCCATGACCCCCATGACCCCCCAAGACCACCCTATGACCCCCCCATGACCCCCAATGACCCCCCAAATGACCCCCCATGACCCCCCAAGACCCCCCTATGACCCCAATGACCCCCAATGACCCCCCCAATGACCCCCCATGACCCCCCATGACCCTCCCATGACCCCCAATGACCCCCCAATGACCACCCATGGCCCCCCATGACCCCCCCATGACCACCCCATGACCCCCATGACCCCCATGACCCCCCTATGACCCCCCAATGACCTCCCCATGACTCCCCCATGACCCCCTATGAACCCCCAATGACCCCCCATGACCCCCATGACCTCTCCATGACCCCCCCATGACCCCCCATGGCCCCCCATGACCCCCCTATGACCCCCTATGACCCCCCATGACCCCCCCATGACCCCCCCATGACCCCCCCATGACCCCCCATGACCCCCCCATGACCCCCCCATGACCCCCCATGGCCCCCCATGACCCCCCATGACCCTCCCATGACCCCCCTAATGACCCCCCATGACCCGCCCATGACCCCCATGACCCCCCCAATGACCCCCCATGACCCCCAATGACCCCCCATGACCCCCAATGACCTCCCCATGACCCACCAAGACCCCCATATGACCCCACAATGACCCCCCAATGACCCCCCCTGACCCCCCATGACCCCCCAAGACCCCCCTATGACCCCCTCATGACCCCCCTAATGACCCCCCATAACCCCCCATGACCCCCCATGACCCACCCATGACCCCCCCAATGACCCCCCATGACTCCCCAAGACCCCCCTATGACCCCCCATGACCCCCCAATGACCCCCCCAATGACCCCCCATGACCCCCAAGACCCTCCGATGACCCCCCAATGACCCCCAATGACCCCCCATGACCCCCCATGACCCCCCCATGACCCCCCTATGACCCCCCATGACCCCCCCATGACCCCCCATGACCCCCATGACCCCCCTATGACCCCCCCATGACCCCCCAAGACCCCCCTATGACCCCCAATGACCCCCCAATGACCCCCCCAATGACCCCCCATGACCCCCCATGACCCTCCCATGACCCCCCAATGACCCCCAAATGACCACCCATGGCCCCCCATGACCCCCCCATGACCCCCCCATGACCCCCCATGACCCCCCCATGACCCCCCTATGACCCCCCCATGACCCCCCCATGACCCCCGTGACCTCCCCATGACCCCCCTAATGACCCCCATGACCCCCCATGACCCACCAATGACCCCCCAATGACCCCCCCTGACCCCCCATGACCCCCCCAAGACCACCCTATGACCACCACATGACCCCCCAATGACCCCCCAAATGACCCCCCATGACCCCCCATGACCTTCCCATGACCCGCCAATGACCCCCCATGACCCCCCTATGACCCACCATGACCCCCCATGACCCCCCATGACCCCCCATGACTCCCCATGACCCCCCTATGACCCCCCAATGACCCCCCCAATGACCCCCCATAACCCCCCATGACCCCCCATGACCCCCCCATGACCCCCCTAATGACTCCCCATTACCCCCCATGACCCCCCCATGACCCACCCATGACCCCCCCAATGACCCCCCATGACCCACCCATGACCCCCCCAATGACCCCCCATGACTCCCCAAGACCCCCCTATGACCCCCCATGACCCCCCAATGACCCCCCAATGACCCCCCATGACCCCCCATGACCCTCCCATGACCCCCCAATGACCCCCAATGACCCCCCATGACCCCCCCATGACCCCCCATGACCCCCCCATGACCCCCCTATGACCCCCCATGACCCCCCCATGACCCCCCCATGACCCCCCTATGACCCCCATGACCCCCCTATGACTCCCCCATGACCCCCCAAGACCCCCCTATGACCCCCCATGATCCCCCCAGGACCCCCCCATGACCCCCCAATGACCTTCCATGACCCCTCAAGACCCCCCTATGACCCCCCATGACCCCCCCATGACCCCCCATGACCCCCCAATGACCTCCCCATGACTCCCCCATGACCCCCTATGACCCCCCAATGACCCCCCATGACCCCCATGACCTCTCCATGACCCCCCCATGACCCCCCATGGCCCCCCATGACCCCCCAAGACCCCCCATGATCCCCCCATGACCCCCCCATGACCCCCCATGGCCCCCCATGACCCCCCATGACCCTCCCATGACCCCCCTAATGACCCCCATGACCCGCCCATGACCCCCATGACCACCCCAATGACCCCCCATGACCCCCAATGACCCCCCATGACCCCCAATGACCTCCCCATGACCCACCAAGACCCCCGTATGACCCCAAATGACCCCCTAATGACCCCCCCTGACCCCCATGACCCCCCCAAGACCCCCCTATGACCCCCCCATGACCCCCCAATGACCCCCCCAATGACCCCCATGACCCCCCATGACCCTCCCATGACCCCCCCAATGACCCCCATGACCCCCCTATGACCCCCCATGACCCCCATGACCCCCCAAGACCACCCTATGACCCCCCCATGACCCCCAATGACCCCCCAAATGACCCCCCATGACCCCCCATGACCCTCCCATGACCCCCCCAATGACCCCCCATGACCCCCTATGACCCCCCATGACCCCCCCATGACCCCCCATGACCCCCCATGACCCCCCTATGACCCCCCAATGACCCCCCCCAATGACCCCCCATGACCCCCCATGACCCCCATGACCCCCCATGACCCCCCTAATGACCCCCCATGACCCCCCATGACCCCCCCATGACCCACCCATGACCCCCCCAATGACACCCCCCTGACCCCCCATGACCCCCCCAAGACCCCCTATGACCCCCCCATGACCCCCCAATGACCCCCCCAATGACCCCCCATGACCCCCCATGACCCTCCCATGACCCCCCCAATGACCCCCCATGACCCACCCATGACCCCCCATGACCCCCCAATGACCTCCCCATGACTCCCCCATGACCCCCCATGACCCTCCCATGACCCCCCTAATGACCCCCAATGACCCCCCATGACCCCCAATGACCTCCCCATGACCCACCAAGACCCCCGTATGACCCCCCAATGACCCCCCAATGACCCCCCCAATGACCCCCCTGACCCACCCAAGACCCCCCTATGACCCCCCATGACCCACAATTACCCCCTAATGACCCCCCATGACCCCCCAATGACCCCCCCAATGACCCCCAATGACACCCCATGACCCCTCATGACCCCCCATGACCCCCCATGACCCCTCATGACCCCCCATGACCCCCCTAATGACCCCCATGACCCCCCATGACCCCCCCATGACCCCCCCATGACCCCCCCAATGACCCCCCATGACCCCCAATGACCCCCCATGACCCACCCATGACCCCCCCATGACCCCCCTAATGACCCCCCCATGACCTCCCATGACCCCCCATGACCCCCCCATGACCCCCCCAATGACCCCCCATGACCCCCCATGACCCTCCGATGACCCCCCAATAACCCCCCAATGACCCCCCATGACCCCCCCATGACCCCCCATGACCCCCCATGACCCCCCCATGACCCCCCTATGACCCCCCATGACCCCCCCATGACCCCCCATGACCACCCATGACCCCCCATGACCCCCCCTATGACCCCCCCATGACCCCCCAAGACCCCCCTATGACCCCCAATGACCCCCCAATGACCCCCCCCAATGACCCCCCATGACCCCCCATGACCCTCCCATGACCCCCAATGACCCCCCAATGACCCCCCATGGCCCCCCATGACCCCCCCATGACCCCCCCATGACCCCCCATGACCCCCCATGACCCCCCTATGACCCCCCATGACCCCCCATGACCCCCCGTGACCTCCCCATGACCCCCCCAATGACCCCCATGACCCCCCATGACCCACCAATGACCCCCCCAATGACCCCCCCTCACCCCCCATGACCCCCCCAAGACCACCCTATGACCACCACATGACCCCCCAATGACCCCCCAAATGACCCCCCATGACCCCCCATGACCTTCCCATGACCCCCCAATGACCCCCCATGACCCCCCTATGACCCCCCTATGACCCCCCATGACCCCCCATGACCCCCCAATGACCCCCCCATGACCCCCCATGACCCCCCCATGACCCCCCTAATGACTCCCCATTACCCCCCATGACCCCCCCATGACCCACCCATGACCCCCCCAATGACCCCCCATGACTCCCCAAGACCCCCCTATGACCCCCATGACCCCCCAATGACCCCCCATGACCCCCCATGACCCTCCCATGACCCCCCAATGACCCCCCAATGACCCCCCATGACCCCCCCATGACCCCCCATGACCCCCCATGACCCCCCTATGACCCCCCATGACCCCCCATGACCCCCCCATGACCCCCCTATGACCCCCCATGACCCCCTATGACCCCCCATGACCCCCCAAGACCCCCCTATGACCCCCCATGATCCCCCCAGGACCCCCCCATGACCCCCCAATGACCTCCCCATGACCCCTCAAGACCCCCCTATGACCCCCCATGACCCCCCCATGACCCCCCATGACCCCCAATGACCTCCCCATGACTCCCCCATGACCCCCCATGACCCCCATGACCTCTCCATGACCCCCCCCATGACCCCCCATGGCCCCCCATGACCCCCCAAGACCCCCCCATGATCCCCCCATGACCCCCCCATGACCCCCCATGGCCCCCCCATGACCCCCCATGACCCTCCCATGACCCCCCTAATGACCCCCCATGACCCTCCCATGACCCCCATGACCCCCCCAATGACCCCCCATGACCCCCAATGACCCCCCATGACCCCCAATGACCTCCCCATGACCCACCAAGACCCCCGTATGACCCCCCCTGACCCCCATGACCCCCCCCAAGACCCCCCTATGACCCCCCATGACCCCCCAATGACCCCCCCAATGACCCCCCTAATGATCCCCAATGACCCCCCATGACCCCCCCATGACCCCCCATGACCCCCCCAATGACCCCCCATGACCCCCCATGACCCCCCATGAACCTCCCATGACCCCCCTATGACCCCCCATGACCCCCCATGACCCCCATGACCCGCCCATGACCCCCCATGACCCCCCCATGACCCCCTTATGACCCCCATGACCCCCTATGACCCCCTTATGACCCCCCCATGACCCCCCATGACCTCCCCATGACCACCCCATGACCCCCCTATGACCCCCACATGACCCCCCATGAACCCCCCATGACCCCCTATGACCCCCCCCATAACCCCCATGACCCCCCATGACCCCCCATGACCCCCATGACCCCCCCATGACCCCCCATGAACCCCCATGACCCCCCTATGACCCCCCCACGACCCCACCAATGACCCCCCCATGACCCGCCCATGACCCCCCATGACCCCCCATGACCCCCCAATGACCCCCATGACCCCACCAATGATCCCACAATGACCCCCCATGACCCCCTTATGATCCCCCCAAGACCCCCATGACCCCCCATTACCCCCAAATGAACTGCCCGTGACCCCCCATGACCCCCCATAACCCCCCCATGACCCCCCATGACCTCCATATGACCCCCCATGACCCCCCTATGACCCCCACATGACCCCAATGAACACCCATGACCCCCCTATGACCCCCCATGACCCCCATGACCCCCCATGACCCGCCCATGACCCCCCATGACCCCCCATGACCCCCTTATGACCCCCCATGACCCCCATGACCCCCTTATGACCCCCCATGACCCCCCATGACCCCCTTATGACCCCCATGACCCACCATGACCTCCCTATGACCCCCACATAACCCCCCAATGAACCCCCCATGACCCCCCCATGACCCCCCATGACCCCCCATGACCCCCCCATAACCCCCCCATGACCCCCCCATGACCCGCCCATGACCCCCCATGACCCCCCATGACCCCCCAATGACCCCCCCATGACCCCACCAATGACCCCAACATGACCCCCCATGACCCCCTTATGACCCCCCCATGACCCCCATGACCCCCCATGACCCCCCCATTACCCCCAAATGAACCCCCCATGACCCTCCCATAACCCCCCATGACCCCCCATGACCTCCCCATGACCCCCCATGACCCCCCTATGACCCCCACATGACCCCCAATGAACCCCCCATGACCCCCTATGACCCCCCATGACCCCCATGACCCCCCCATGACCCCCCTATGACCCCCACATGACCCCCAATGAACCCCCCATGACCCCCCTATGACCCCCAAATGACCCCCAATGAATCCCCCATGACCCCCCTATGACCCCCCCATGACCCCCCTATGACCCCCACATGACCCCCCCATGAACCCCCCATGACCCCCCTATGACCCCCCATAACCCCCCCATGACCCCCATGACCCCCCATGACCCGCCCATGACCCCCCATGACCCCCCCATGACCCCCTTATGACCCCCCATGACCCCCCATGACCCCCTTATGACCCCCCATGACTCCCCATGACCTGCCCATGACCCACCCATGACCCCCTATGACCCCCACATGACCCCCCATGAACCCCCATGACCCCCCTATGACCCCCCCATAACCCCCCCATGACCCCCCCATGACCCCCCCATGACCTCCCCATGACCCCCTCATGACCCCCTATGACCTCCATGACCCCCCATGACCTCCCCATGACCCCCACATGACCCCCCATGACCCCCCCATGACCCCACCATTGACCCCACCATGACCCCCATGACCCCCTTATGACCCCCATGACCCCATATGACCCCCCATGACCCCCCATGATGCCCCGATTACCCCCCCATGAACCCCCATGACCCCCCATGACCGCCTTAACCCCCATGACCCCCCATGACCCGCCCATGACCCCCATGACCCCCCCATGACCCCCTTATGACCCCCCCATGACCCCCCATGACCCCCTTATTACCCCCCATGACCCCCCCTATGACCCCCCCATAACCCCCCCATGACCCCCCCATGACCCCCCCATGACCTCCCCATGACCCCCTCATGACCCCCTATGACCTCCATGACCCCCCATGACCTCCCCATGACCCCCACATGACCCCCCATGACCCCCCCATGACCCCACCATTGACCCCACCATGACCCCCATGACCCCCTTATGACCCCCATGACCCCATATGACCCCCCATGACCCCCCATGATGCCCCGATTACCCCCCCATGAACCCCCATGACCCCCCCATGACCGCCTTAACCCCCATGACCCCCCATGACCCGCCCATGACCCCCATGACCCCCCCATGACCCCCTTATGACCCCCCCATGACCCCCCATGACCCCCTTATTACCCCCCCATGACCCCCCATGACCTCCCCATGACCCCCCCATGACCCCCTATGACCCCCACATGACCCCCCATGAACCCCCATGACCCCCCTATGACCCCCATAACCCCCCCATGACCCCCCATGACCCCCCATGACCTCCCCATGACCCCCTCATGACCCCCTATGACCCCCCATGACCCCCCATGACCTCCCCATGACCCCCACATGACCCCCCATGACCCCCCCATGACCCCACCACTGACCCCACCATGACCCCCATGACCCCCTTATGACCCCCATGACCCCCATGACCCCCCATGACCCCCCATGATGCCCCAATTACCCCCCCATGAACCCCCATGACCCCCCATGACTGCCTTATGACCCCCCCTTGACCCCCTACGACCCCCCCATGACCCCCCAACCTAACCTAACCTAACCTAACCATGACCTAACCTGTCAAAATCAGTCAAAACCTGTCAAATCAGTCAAAATCAGCCAAAATCTGTCCAAGTCAGTCAAAACCTATTAAATCAGTCAAAATCAGTCAAAACCTATCAAAATCAGTCAAAACCTGTCAAAATCAGTCAAACCAGTCAAAATCAGTCAAAACCTGTCAAAATCAATCAAAACCTGTCATATCAGTCAAAATCAGTCAAAATCTGTCAAAATCAGTCAAAATCAGTCAAAACCTGTTAAATCAGTCAAAATCAGTCAAAACCAGTCAAGAAGAGTCAAATCAGTCAAAATCAGTCAAAATCAGTCAAAACCTGTCAAAATCAGTCAAAACCTGTCAAACCATTCAAATCAGTCAAAATCAGTCGAAACCTGTCAAATCAGTCAAAACCAGTCAAAATCAGTCAAAACCTGTGAAATCAGTCAAAATCAGTCAAAACCTGTCAAAATCAGTCAAAACCTGTCAAAACCTGTCAAAACCTGTCAAATCAGTCAAATTCAGTCAAAATCAGTCAAAACCTTTTAAATCAGTCAAAACCTGTCAAAACCTGTCAAAATCAGTCAAAACCTGTCAAATCAGTCAAAATCAGCCAAAATCTGTCCAAGTCAGTCAAAACCTATTAAATCAGTCAAAATCAGTCAAAACCTATCAAAATCAGTCAAAACCTGTCAAAATCAGTCAAACCAGTCAAAATCAGTCAAAACCTGTCAAAATCAGTCAAAACCTGTCATATCAGTCAAAATCAGTCAAAATCTGTCAAAATCAATCAAAATCAGTCAAAACCTGTTAAATCAGTCAAAATCAGTCAAAACCAGTCAAGAAGAGTCAAATCAGTCAAAATCAGTCAAAATCAGTCAAAACCTGTCAAAATCAGTCAAAACCTGTCAAACCATTCAAAATCAGTCAAAATCAGTCAAAACCTGTCAAATCAGTCAAAACCAGTCAAAATCAGTCAAAACCTGTGAAATCAGTCAAAATCAGTCAAAACCTGTCAAAATCAGTCAAAACCTGTCAAAACCTGTCAAAACCTGTCAAATCAGTCAAATTCAGTCAAAATCAGTCAAAATCAGTCAAAACCTTTTAAATCAGTCAAAACCTGTCAAAACCTGTCAAAATCAGTCAAAACCTGTCAAATCAGTCAAAATCAGCCAAAATCTGTCCAAGTCAGTCAAAACCTATTAAATCAGTCAAAATCAGTCAAAACCTATCAAAATCAGTCAAAACCTGTCAAAATCAGTCAAACCAGTCAAAATCAGTCAAAACCTATCAAAATCAGTCAAAACCTGTCAAAATCAGTCAAACCAGTCAAAATCAGTCAAAATCAGTCAAAATCAGTCAAATCAGTCAAAATCAGTCAAAACCAGTCAAGAAGAGTCAAATCAGTCAAAATCAGTCAAAATCAGTCAAAACCTGTCAAAATCAGTCAAAACCTGTCAAACCATTCAAAATCAGTCAAAATCAGTCAAAACCTGTCAAATCAGTCAAAACCAGTCAAAATCAGTCAAAACCTGTGAAATCAGTCAAAATCAGTCAAAACCTGTCAAAATCAGTCAAAACCTGTCAAAACCTGTCAAATCAGTCAAATTCAGTCAAAATCAGTCAAAATCAGTCAAAACCTTTTAAATCAGTCAAAACCTGTCAAAACCTGTCAAAATCACTCAAAACCTGTCAAATCAGTCAAAATCAGCCAAAATCTGTCCAAGTCAGTCAAAACCTATTAAATCAGTCAAAATCAGTCAAAACCTATCAAAATCAGTCAAAACCTGTCAAAATCAGTCAAACCAGTCAAAATCAGTCAAAACCTGTCAAAATCAGTCAAAACCTGTCATATCAGTCAAAATCAGTCAAAATCTGTCAAAATCAGTCAAAAATCAGTCAAAACCTGTTAAATCAGTCAAAATCAGTCAAAACCAGTCAAGAAGAGTCAAATCAGTCAAAATCAGTCAAAATCAGTCAAAACCTGTCAAAATCAGTCAAAACCTGTCAAACCATTCAAAATCAGTCAAAATCAGTCAAAACCTGTCAAATCAGTCAAAACCAGTCAAAATCAGTCAAAACCTGTGAAATCAGTCAAAATCAGTCAAAATCAGTCAAAACCTGTCAAAACCTGTCAAAACCTGTCAAATCAGTCAAATTCAGTCAAAATCAGTCAAAATCAGTCAAAACCTTTTAAATCAGTCAAAACCTGTCAAAACCTGTCAAAATCAGTCAAAACCTGTCAAATCAGTCAAAATCAGCCAAAATCTGTCCAAGTCAGTCAAAACCTATTAAATCAGTCAAAATCAGTCAAAACCTATCAAAATCAGTCAAAACCTGTCAAAATCAGTCAAACCAGTCAAAATCAGTCAAAACCTATCAAAATCAGTCAAAACCTGTCAAAATCAGTCAAACCAGTCAAAATCAGTCAAAATCAGTCAAAACCTGTTAAATCAGTCAAAATCAGTCAAAACCAGTCAAGAAGAGTGAAATCAGTCAAAATCAGTCAAAATCAGTCAAAACCTGTCAAAATCAGTCAAAACCTGTCAAACCATTCAAAATCAGTCAAAATCAGTCAAAACCTGTCAAATCAGTCAAAACCAGTCAAAATCAGTCAAAACCTGTGAAATCAGTCAAAATCAGTCAAAACCTGTCAAAATCAGTCAAAACCTGTCAAAACCTGTCAAAACCTGTCAAATCAGTCAAATTCAGTCAAAATCAGTCAAAATCAGTCAAAACCTTTTAAATCAGTCAAAACCTGTCAAAACCTGTCAAAATCAGTCAAAACCTGTCAAATCAGTCAAAATCAGCCAAAATCTGTCCAAGTCAGTCAAAACCTATTAAATCAGTCAAAACCTATCAAAATCAGTCAAAACCGGTCAAAATCAGTCAAACCAGTCAAAATCAGTCAAAACCTGTCAAAATCAGTCAAAACCCTGTCATATCAGTCAAAATCAGTCAAAATCTGTCAAAATCAGTCAAAATCAGTCAAAACCTGTTAAATCAGTCAAAATCAGTCAAAACCAGTCAAGAAGAGTCAAATCAGTCAAAATCAGTCAAAATCAGTCAAAACCTGTCAAAATCAGTCAAAACCTGTCAAACCATTCAAAATCAGTCAAAATCAGTCAAAACCTGTCAAATCAGTCAAAAACCAGTCAAAATCAGTCAAAACCTGTGAAATCAGTCAAAATCAGTCAAAACCTGTCAAAATCAGTCAAAACCTGTCAAAACCTGTCAAAACCTGTCAAATCAGTCAAATTCAGTCAAAATCAGTCAAAAATCAGTCAAAACCTTTTAAATCAGTCAAAACCTGTCAAAACCTGTCAAATCAGTCAAAATCAGCCAAAATCTGTCCAAGTCAGTCAAAACCTATTAAATCAGTCAAAACCTATCAAAATCAGTCAAAACCTGTCAAAATCAGTCAAACCAGTCAAAATCAGTCAAAACCTGTCAAAATCAGTCAAAACCTGTCATATCAGTCAAAATCAGCCAAAATCTGTCAAAATCAGTCAAAATCAGTAAAAACCTGTTAAATCAGTCAAAATCAGTCAAAACCAGTCAAGAAGAGTCAAATCAGTCAAAATCAGTCAAAACCTGTCAAAATCAGTCAAAACCTGTCAAACCATTCAAAATCAGTCAAAATCAGTCAAAACCTGTCAAATCAGTCAAAACCAGTCAAAATCAGTCAAAACCTGTGAAATCAGTCAAAATCAGTCAAAACCTGTCAAAATCAGTCAAAACCTGTCAAAACCTGTCAAAAACCTGTCAAATCAGTCAAATTCAGTCAAAATCAGTCAAAACCTTTTAAATCAGTCAAAACCTGTCAAAACCTGTCAAAATCAGTCAAAACCTGTCAAATCAGTCAAAATCAGCCAAAATCTGTCCAAGTCAGTCAAAACCTATTAATCAGTCAAAATCAGTCAAAACCTATCAAAATCAGTCAAAACCTGTCAAAATCAGTCAAACCAGTCAAAATCAGTCAAAACCTGTCAAAATCAGTCAAAACCTGTCATATCAGTCAAAATCAGTCAAAATCTGTCAAAATCAGTCAAAATCAGTCAAAACCTGTTAAATCAGTCAAAATCAGTCAAAACCAGTCAAGAAGAGTCAAATCAGTCAAAATCAGTCAAAATCAGTCAAAACCTGTCAAAATCAGTCAAAACCTGTCAAACCATTCAAAATCAGTCAAAATCAGTCAAAACCTGTCAAATCAGTCAAAACCAGTCAAAATCAGTCAAAACCTGTGAAATCAGTCAAAATCAGTCAAAAACCTGTCAAAATCAGTCAAAACCTGTCAAAACCTGTCAAATCAGTCAAATTCAGTCAAAATCAGTCAAATCAGTCAAAACCTTTTAAATCAGTCAAAACCTGTCAAAACCTGTCAAAATCAGTCAAAACCTGTCAAATCAGTCAAAATCAGCCAAAATCTGTCCAAGTCAGTCAAAACCTATTAAATCAGTCAAAACCTATCAAAATCAGTCAAAACCTGTCAAAACCAGTCAAACCAGTCAAAATCAGTCAAAACCTGTCAAAATCAGTCAAAACCTGTCATATCAGTCAAAATCAGTCAAAATCTGTCAAAATCAGTCAAAATCAGTCAAAACCTGTTAAATCAGTCAAAATCAGTCAAAACCAGTCAAGAAGAGTCAAATCAGTCAAAATCAGTCAAAACCTGTCAAAATCAGTCAAAACCTGTCAAACCATTCAAAATCAGTCAAAATCAGTCAAAACCTGTCAAATCAGTCAAAACCAGTCAAAATCAGTCAAAACCTGTGAAATCAGTCAAAATCAGTCAAAACCTGTCAAAATCAGTCAAAACCTGTCAAAACCTGTCAAAACCTGTCAAATCAGTCAAATTCAGTCAAAACCAGTCAAAATCAGTCAAAACCTTTTTAAATCAGTCAAAACCTGTCAAAACCTGTCAAAATCAGTCAAAACCTGTCAAATCAGTCAAAATCAGCCAAAATCTGTCCAAGTCAGTCAAAACCTATTAAATCAGTCAAAATCAGTCAAAACCTATCAAAATCAGTCAAAACCTGTCAAAATCAGTCAAACCAGTCAAAATCAGTCAAAACCTGTCAAAATCAGTCAAAACCTGTCATATCAGTCAAAATCAGTCAAAATCTGTGAAAATCAGTCAAAATCAGTCAAAACCTGTTAAATCAGTCAAAATCAGTCAAAACCAGTCAAGAAGAGTCAAATCAGTCAAAATCAGTCAAAACCTGTCAAAATCAGTCAAAACCTGTCAAACCATTCAAATCAGTCAAAATCAGTCAAAACCTGTCAAATCAGTCAAAACCAGTCAAAATCAGTCAAAACCTGTGAAATCAGTCAAAATCAGTCAAAACCTGTCAAAATCAGTCAAAACCTGTCAAAACCTGTCAAAACCTGTCAAATCAGTCAAAATCAGTCAAAATCAGTCAAAACCTTTTAAATCAGTCAAAACCTGTCAAAACCTGTCAAAATCAGTCAAAACCTGTCAAATCAGTCAAAATCAGCCAAAATCTGTCCAAGTCAGTCAAAACCTATTAAATCAGTCAAATCAGTCAAAACCTATCAAAATCAGTCAAACCTGTCAAAATCAGTCAAACCAGTCAAAATCAGTCAAAACCTGTCAAAATCAGTCAAAACCTGTCATATCAGTCAAAATCAGTCAAAATCAGTCAAAATCAGTCAAAACCTGTTAAATCAGTCAAAATCAGTCAAAACCAGTCAAGAAGAGTCAAATCAGTCAAAATCAGTCAAAATCAGTCAAAACCTGTCAAAATCAGTCAAACCTGTCAAACCATTCAAAATCAGTCAAAATCAGTCAAAACCTGTCAAATCAGTCAAAACCAGTCAAAATCAGTCAAAACCTGTGAAATCAGTCAAAATCAGTCAAAACCTGTCAAGATCAGTCAAACCTGTCAAAACCTGTCAAAACCTGTCAAATCAGTCAAATTCAGTCAAAATCAGTCAAAATCAGTCAAAACCTTTTAAATCAGTCAAAACCTGTCAAAACCTGTCAAAATCAGTCAAACCTGTCAAATCAGTCAAAATCAGCCAAAATCTGTCCAAGTCAGTCAAAACCTATTAAATCAGTCAAAATCAGTCAAAACCTATCAAAATCAGTCAAAACCTGTCAAAACCAGTCAAACCAGTCAAAATCAGTCAAAACCTGTCAAAATCAGTCAAAACCTGTCATATCAGTCAAAATCAGTCAAAATCTGTCAAAATCAGTCAAAATCAGTCAAAACCTGTTAAATCAGTCAAAATCAGTCAAAACCAGTCAAGAAGAGTCAAATCAGTCAAAATCAGTCAAAATCAGTCAAAACCTGTCAAAATCAGTCAAAACCTGTCAAACCATTCAAAATCAGTCAAAATCAGTCAAAACCTGTCAAATCAGTCAAAACCAGTCAAAATCAGTCAAAACCTGTGAAATCAGTCAAAATCAGTCAAAACCTGTCAAAATCAGTCAAAACCTGTCAAAACCTGTCAAAACCTGTCAAATCAGTCAAATTCAGTCAAAATCAGTCAAAACCTTTTAAATCAGTCAAAACCTGTCAAAACCTGTCAAAATCAGTCAAAACCTGTCAAATCAGTCAAAATCAGCCAAAATCTGTCCAAGTCAGTCAAAACCTATTAAATCAGTCAAAATCAGTCAAAACCTATCAAAATCAGTCAAAACCTGTCAAAATCAGTCAAACCAGTCAAAATCAGTCAAAACCTGTCAAAATCAGTCAAAACCTGTCATATCAGTCAAAATCAGTCAAAATCTGTCAAATCAGTCAAAATCAGTCAAAACCTGTTAAATCTGTCAAAATCAGTCAAAACCAGTCAAGAAGAGTCAAATCAGTCAAAATCAGTCAAAACCTGTCAAAATCAGTCAAAACCTGTCAAACCATTCAAAATCAGTCAAAATCAGTCAAAACCTGTCAAATCAGTCAAAACCAGTCAAAATCAGTCAAAACCTGTGAAATCAGTCAAAATCAGTCAAAACCTGTCAAAATCAGTCAAAACCTGTCAAAACCTGTCAAAACCTGTCAAATCAGTCAAATTCAGTCAAAATCAGTCAAAATCAGTCAAAACCTTTTAAATCAGTCAAAACCTGTCAAAACCTGTCAAAATCAGTCAAAACCTGTCAAATCAGTCAAAATCAGCCAAAATCTGTCCAAGTCAGTCAAAACCTATTAAATCAGTCAAAACCTATCAAAATCAGTCAAAACCTGTCAAAATCAGTCAAACCAGTCAAAATCAGTCAAAACCTGTCAAAATCAGTCAAAACCTGTCATATCAGTCAAAATCAGTCAAAATCTGTCAAAATCAGTCAAAATCAGTCAAAACCTGTTAAATCAGTCAAAATCAGTCAAAACCAGTCAAGAAGAGTCAAATCAGTCAAAATCAGTCAAAACCTGTCAAAATCAGTCAAAACCTGTCAAACCATTCAAAATCAGTCAAAATCAGTCAAAACCTGTCAAATCAGTCAAAACCAGTCAAAATCAGTCAAAACCTGTGAAATCAGTCAAAATCAGTCAAAACCTGTCAAAATCAGTCAAACCCTGTCAAAACCTGTCAAAACCTGTCAAATCAGTCAAATTCAGTCAAAATCAGTCAAAATCAGTCAAAACCTTTTAAATCAGTCAAAACCTGTCAAAACCTGTCAAAATCAGTCAAAACCTGTCAAATCAGTCAAAATCAGCCAAAATCTGTCCCAAGTCAGTCAAAACCTATTAAATCAGTCAAAATCAGTCAAAACCTATCAAAATCAGTCAAAAACCTGTCAAAATCAGTCAAACCAGTCAAAATCAGTCAAAACCTGTCAAAATCAGTCAAAACCTGTCATATCAGTCAAAATCAGTCAAAATCTGTCAAAATCAGTCAAAATCAGTCAAAACCTGTTAAATCAGTCAAAATCAGTCAAAACCAGTCAAGAAGAGTCAAATCAGTCAAAATCAGTCAAAACCTGTCAAAATCAGTCAAAACCTGTCAAACCATTCAAAATCAGTCAAAATCAGTCAAAACCTGTCAAATCAGTCAAAACCAGTCAAAATCAGTCAAAACCTGTGAAATCAGTCAAAATCAGTCAAAACCTGTCAAAATCAGTCAAAACCTGTCAAAACCTGTCAAAACCTGTCAAATCAGTCAAAATCAGTCAAAATCAGTCAAAACCTTTTAAATCAGTCAAAACCTGTCAAAACCTGTCAAAATCAGTCAAAACCTGTCAAATCAGTCAAAATCAGCCAAAATCTGTCCAAGTCAGTCAAAACCTATTAAATCAGTCAAAATCAGTCAAAACCTATCAAAATCAGTCAAAACCTGTCAAAATCAGTCAAACCAGTCAAAATCAGTCAAAACCTGTCAAAACCAGTCAAAACCTGTCATATCAGTCAAAATCAGTCAAAATCAGTCAAAATCAGTCAAAACCTGTTAAATCAGTCAAAATCAGTCAAAACCAGTCAAGAAGAGTCAAATCAGTCAAAATCAGTCAAAATCAGTCAAAACCTGTCAAAATCAGTCAAAACCTGTCAAACCATTCAAAATCAGTCAAAATCAGTCAAAACCTGTCAAATCAGTCAAAACCAGTCAAAATCAGTCAAAACCTGTGAAATCAGTCAAAATCAGTCAAAACCTGTCAAAATCAGTCAAACCCTGTCAAACCTGTCAAAACCTGTCAAATCAGTCAAATTCAGTCAAAATCAGTCAAAATCAGTCAAAACCTTTTAAATCAGTCAAAACCTGTCAAAACCTGTCAAAATCAGTCAAAACCTGTCAAATCAGTCAAAATCAGCCAAAATCTGTCCAAGTCAGTCAAAACCTATTAAATCAGTCAAAATCAGTCAAAACCTATCAAAATCAGTCAAAACCTGTCAAAATCAGTCAAACCAGTCAAAATCAGTCAAAACCGGTCAAAATCAATCAAAACCTGTCATATCAGTCAAAATCAGTCAAAATCTGTCAAAATCAGTCAAAATCAGTCAAAACCTGTTAAATCAGTCAAAATCAGTCAAAACCAGTCAAGAAGAGTCAAATCAGTCAAAATCAGTCAAAATCAGTCAAAACTATCAAATCAGTCAAAACCTGTCAAACCATTCAAAATCAGTCAAAATCAGTCAAAACCTGTCAAATCAGTCAAAACCAGTCAAAATCAGTCAAAACCTGTGAAATCAGTCAAAATCAGTCAAAACCTGTCAAAATCAGTCAAAACCTGTCAAAACCTGTCAAAACCTGTCAAATCAGTCAAATTCAGTCAAAATCAGTCAAAACCTTTTAAATCAGTCAAAACCTGTCAAAACCTGTCAAAATCAGTCAAAACCTGTCAAATCAGTCAAAATCAGCCAAAATCTGTCCAAGTCAGTCAAAACCTATTAAATCAGTCAAAATCAGTCAAAACCTATCAAAATCAGTCAAAACCTGTCAAAATCAGTCAAACCAGTCAAAATCAGTCAAAACCTGTCAAAATCAGTCAAAACCTGTCATATCAGTCAAATCAGTCAAAATCTGTCAAAATCAGTCAAAATCAGTCAAAACCTGTTAAATCAGTCAAAATCAGTCAAAACCAGTGAAGAAGAGTCAAATCAGTCAAATCAGTCAAAATCAGTCAAAACCTGTCAAAATCAGTCAAAACCTGTCAAACCATTCAAAATCAGTCAAAATCAGTCAAAACCTGTCAAATCAGTCAAAACCAGTCAAAATCAGTCAAAACCTGTGAAATCAGTCAAAATCAGTCAAAACCTGTCAAAATCAGTCAAAACCTGTCAAAACCTGTCAAAACCTGTCAAATCAGTCAAATTCAGTCAAAATCAGTCAAAATCAGTCAAAACCTTTTAAATCAGTCAAAACCTGTCAAAAACCTGTCAAAATCAGTCAAAACCTGTCAAATCAGTCAAAATCAGCCAAAATCTGTCCAAGTCAGTCAAAACCTATTAAATCAGTCAAAATCAGTCAAAACCTATCAAAATCAGTCAAAACCTGTCAAAATCAGTCAAACCAGTCAAAACCAGTCAAAACCTATCAAAATCAGTCAAAACCTGTCAAAATCAGTCAAACCAGTCAAAATCAGTCAAAATCAGTCAAAATCAGTCAAAACCTGTTAAATCAGTCAAAATCAGTCAAAACCAGTCAAGAAGAGTCAAATCAGTCAAAATCAGTCAAAATCAGTCAAAACCTGTCAAAATCAGTCAAAACCTGTCAAACCATTCAAAATCAGTCAAAATCAGTCAAAACCTGTCAAATCAGTCAAAACCAGTCAAAATCAGTCAAAACCTGTGAAATCAGTCAAAATCAGTCAAACCCTGTCAAAACCTGTCAAAACCTGTCAAATCAGTCAAATTCAGTCAAAATCAGTCAAAATCAGTCAAAACCTTTTAAATCAGTCAAAACCTGTCAAAACCTGTCAAAATCAGTCAAAACCTGTCAAATCAGTCAAAATCAGCCAAAATCTGTCCAAGTCAGTCAAAACCTATTAAATCAGTCAAAATCAGTCAAAACCTATCAAAATCAGTCAAAACCTGTCAAAATCAGTCAAACCAGTCAAAATCAGTCAAAACCTGTCAAAATCAGTCAAAACCTGTCATATCAGTCAAAATCAGTCAAAATCTGTCAAAATCAGTCAAAAATCAGTCAAAACCTGTTAAATCAGTCAAAATCAGTCAAAACCAGTCAAGAAGAGTCAAATCAGTCAAAATCAGTCAAAATCAGTCAAAAACCTGTCAAAATCAGTCAAAACCTGTCAAACCATTCAAAATCAGTCAAAATCAGTCAAAACCTGTCAAATCAGTCAAAACCAGTCAAAACCTGTGAAATCAGTCAAAATCAGTCAAAATCAGTCAAAACCTGTCAAAACCTGTCAAAACCTGTCAAATCAGTCAAATTCAGTCAAAATCAGTCAAAATCAGTCAAAACCTTTTAAATCAGTCAAAACCTGTCAAAACCTGTCAAAATCAGTCAAAACCTGTCAAATCAGTCAAAATCAGCCAAAATCTGTCCAAGTCAGTCAAAACCTATTAAATCAGTCAAAATCAGTCAAAACTTATCAAAATCAGTCAAAACCTGTCAAAATCAGTCAAACCAGTCAAAATCAGTCAAAACCTATCAAAATCAGTCAAAACCTGTCAAAATCAGTCAAACCAGTCAAAATCAGTCAAAATCAGTCAAAACCTGTTAAATCAGTCAAAATCAGTCAAAACCAGTCAAGAAGAGTCAAATCAGTCAAAATCAGTCAAAATCAGTCAAAACCTGTCAAAATCAGTCAAAACCTGTCAAACCATTCAAAATCAGTCAAAATCAGTCAAAACCTGTCAAATCAGTCAAAACCAGTCAAAATCAGTCAAAACCTGTGAAATCAGTCAAAATCAGTCAAAACCTGTCAAAATCAGTCAAAACCCTGTCAAAACCTGTCAAAACCTGTCAAATCAGTCAAATTCAGTCAAAATCAGTCAAAATCAGTCAAAACCTTTTAAATCAGTCAAAACCTGTCAAAACCTGTCAAAATCAGTCAAAACCTGTCAAATCAGTCAAAATCAGCCAAAATCTGTCCAATTCAGTCAAAACCTATTAAATCAGTCAAAACCTATCAACATCAGTCAAAACCTGTCAAAATCAGTCAAACCAGTCAAAATCAGTCAAAACCTGTCAAACTCAG